>OY731400.1:50880340-51084254 GCA_963425845.1 Sphenostylis stenocarpa
TGAAATCAAGAGGGGAGGGTGAATTGATCTTTGAAAGATTTTCGTAATTTACAGATTATCTATTTCAAAGATTAAGAATCCTAACCAGTTATTGAATCACACACAGCAAGCAATCAAAATAAATGCAGTCATAGAATTAAAGGAGAGAAAGGTTTAGAAAGATACAACCAAGATTTATACTGGTTCACCCAATCCCAGGGCTACGTCCAATTTCCAGCCAAATTCCAGCTAGGTTCCACTAGATTGAACGTTTTACAGATTACAACTTTAATCTCACACTCAATCTACCACAAGAACCAAAATTTCAGTCCCTGCACCTAAACCTTCACCAAGAACCAAATTCCAATTCTTGACCAACCTTGCAGCCAAATTCCAGCTACAGAAACCAGTGCCCACAATTCCAGGCACCCACAATACAGTAAATGTTAGAAAAAGAGGCTGAGATCAAGAGGGGGGGTGAATTGATCTTTGAAAGATTTTTGCAAATTTACAGATTATCTATTCCTCAGATTAAGATTGCAGATCAGTTCTTGAATCACATAGCAAGCAATCAAACAATAAATGCAGTCACAAAATTAAAGAAGAGAAAGGTTTAGAAAGATATCACCAAGGTTTATACTGGTTCACCCAATCCCAGGGCTACGTCCAGTCTCCAGCCAAATTCCAGCTAGGTTCCACTAGATTGAATGTTTTACAGATTACAACCTTAATCACACACTCAATCTACCACAAGAACCACAATTCCAGTTCTTGCACCTAACATTTCACCAAGAACCAAATTCCAGTCCTTGATCTACCCTGCAGCCAAACTCCAGCTACAGAAACCAGTGCCCACAATTCCAGGCACCAACAATACAGTCAAAGAAAGTAAAAACCAGTTTTATGCAGTTCTGCAATATGTGTTTCTTCTCCAAAAGAATGCAATTTGCCTCAAAAAAGAACTTTGATGAACTTCACAAAAACTAGCGTGATTCTTTCTTGAAAGTAGCACTTTTGATTGCTTGATTGATTGCTAAAAGATGTATTTTAGATGATGTATAAAAATTTCAAGCAACTCTGTTTATATAGAAGATTTTCAAAACTGCTGGTTTAATTAATCTGTTAAAATAATCTTTTAATCTGTTAAAAGTCTTGTTTTAATCTGTTAAATCTTCTTTTAATCCATTAAAGCGTTCTTGATTATTTTCCAGATTTGTTTTAACTCGATACGACAACGTTTATATCAATTAAAAATCTTTGTAAAAAATCTTCTAATTTATTTTAATTGATTGTTTCGTGTTTCAATCGATTAAAATACTCGCAAAACTTTCTTGTAAACTTTTCCAAGTAATTTTAATCGATAAAAAATCATTTTAATCGATTAAAACGCTTAGTTCAAGTTTTCTTAAGTTGATTTAATCGATTGAAACGTGGTTTAATTGATTAAAATAGTTCTGATCGGTCATAACCCAATTCTGATCGATCATATCCGGTTCTGATTGGTCATAACTCAATTCTGATCGATCATATTTGGTTCTGATCGGTCATAAACTTATTCTGATCGGTCAAACAGTACTCCAAGTGGTTTTAATCGATTATTTCGAAGTTGTATCGATTAAAATACTGCCAGAACACTTCTCTGAACATTTTAAGTGATTTTAATCGGTTATTTCGAAACTGTATCAGTTAAAATAATGACTGAAGGTTTTCAAAACTTCCCTTAATGAAAAACAATCGGTTATTTCGAAGTTATATTAGTTAAAACCTTGTTATAAAAGTATGAAGAACATTTTAGTTGATAAAGCTTATATTCTATTAGTTAAAATAGTTGATTAAGAAAGCTTTTATCAAAATACATTGGTTTTGATCATTAAATTTCTTTTAGAGGCATTTTGCAAAAACTTTTAAGTGAAGACACCTCATGCAGCAGAAAAGATAAAAAAAATGATTATACCTAAGCGAAACAATAGACACACTAATCCTTCTACTCTTTTATCCAAGTGATCTTTGACTGCCACAAAGTAGCCTTTGACTTTATTCTTGACTTCATCAAATCAACAAGATCTTTGCCAAGGTAATTCAATAAGATCTTCATTACTTTCAGTAAAGAAAGTAAAGAAACAAATAGAAGAAACTAGAACGCTCAAACCAGGTTTATGCAGCTCTGCAGTATGAGTTTCTTCTCCAAAAGAATGCAAATTTTGCCTCAAGAAAGAACTTCTATGAACTTCACAAAACTAGCGTGATTCTCTCTTGAAAGTAGCACTTATGATTGCTTGATTGATTGCTAAAAGATGTGTTTTAAAAAGTTCAAGCAACTCTCGTTTATATAGAAGATTTTCAAAGCTGTTGGTTTATTTAATCTATTAAAATAATCTTTTAATCTGTTAAAAGTCTTGTTTTAATCTGTTAAAACTTCTTTTAATCTGTTAAAAAGTTCTTGATTATTTTCCAGATTTGTTTTAAGCTGATACGACACTAGTTTATATCAATTAAAAGTCTTTTTAAAAAATCTTCCAACCTATTTTAATCGATTGTTTCGTCTTTCAATTGATTAAAATACTGCAAAACATTCTTATAAATTTTTCTAAGTGATTTTAACTGATAACAATATGTTTTAATTGATTAAAACACTTTGAAAAAAATTCACTTAGTTATTTTAATCGATTGAAACGTATTTTAATCGATTATAATTCTGCCAAAAGATTTCATAAAACTTTCTAAGTTATTTTAACTGATAGCAAGCTTGTTTTAATCGATTAAAACATTCTGGAAAAACCTCTTAGTTGTTTTAATCGATTATTTCGTATTTGTATCGATTAAAATACTGACAGAACAACTTTCAAAACACTTCAAGTTATTTCAATCAATTATTTCGAGTTTGTATCAATTAAAATTTTGCCAGAACACTTTTAAAAATATTCTAAGTCATTTTAATCGATTATATCAATTAAAATACTGGCAAAAGGTTTTCAAAAATCCTTCTAATGAAAACAATCGGTTATTTCGAAAACATATCAGTTAAAAACATGTTACAAAAGTGTTAAGAACATTTTAGTTGATAAATATTATATACTATTAATTCCCATCCTCCAGTTCAATAAGAACTTCATAAAGCCAGGAGCCAAGACTCCATCACCAAAAAAAATCAAATCAAAGTTGGATCCCCAAGAAGCTAACGAATTCCTAGGTGGAAACACCAAAAAAGGAAAAAAGAAGAAAATCTTTCATCCCCAGCGGATACCCAAAAAAGGAAGAAAAAGTCTGCGTGCATAAAAGAAATTAAAATGTAAAAGGCGCACGCATTATCCAAAATAAAGAAGCCAACTTTCAAAATCAGGGAAAAAAGAGATAAAACGCGAGAAAAAGGCAAAATAATCAGAAAACCCATTCCCTAATGGAATAAGAGTAATAGCAAAGTCAGCTGATACCAAACTACATCCAACAAGGAGTCAAAAAAACTCCAATCCCCGGGAAGGCAATCAAGTCCCCGGTGGATCACCAAAAAGAAAAAACTATCCCTAGTGAGCTTATCAGCAAAGGAAAAATTACAAATCCATATCCTCAAGAAGTTAATTGCCTATAAATATATAGGCAAGACCTAGCAAGCAAAGAGCCAATATCCCCAAGAAAGGGAAATCAACCTATGTAGAGGCAATATAAGCCCAAACATAAAGTCTTCATCATTATTAAAGCATCCGCCTACTTAAGAGGCACAATAGACAAAAATCAAAAATCCCCAGTGGATTCCTGCCTAAATAAGAGGAAACCAAGAAATAATCCCCGACAAACAACATGTCGGATGGCTAAACAGAAAAACCAAAAATAAAAAATCCCCGGCAAGACTGGATGGCTAAATAGAAAAGCCAAAAATAAAGAATCCCTGGCAAGACCGGATGGCTAAACAGAAAAGCCAAAAACAAAGAATCCCCGGCAAGACCGGATGACTAAAATAGAAAATTCAAAAACAAAATCAATCACTCCCCATGGAATGGGCACATGATCAGAAACAGTAAGCCGCCAACACATCTCCAAAACTGGATGAGGGTTTGTACTCATCAACCACAGGATTGACTACCAAAAAGAGCATCCTGAAAGCCTTGCAGAACGGGGCTCATCAAGAATCTAGCAAAAGTGGATTCGTATCTGGTGGGGTAGGTACCCACAAGAGTTTAGCAAACGCGGACTCGTACCTGGTGGGGGTAGGTACCCACAAGAGCCTTGCAGAACGGGGCTCGTCAAGAGTTTAACAAACGCGAACTCGTACCTGGTGGGGGTAGGTACCCACAAGAGCCTTGCAAAATGGGGCTCGTCAAGAGTTTAGCAAACGCAGACTCGTACCTGGTGGGGGTAGGTACCCACAAGAGCCTTGTAGAACGGGGCTCGTCAAGAGTTTAGAAAACGCGGACTCGTACCTGGTGGGGGTAGGTACCCACAAAAGCCTTGTAGAACGGGGCTCGTCAAGAGTTTAGCAAACGCAGACTCGTACCTGGTGGGGGTAGGTACCCACAAGAGTCTTGCAAAACGGGGCTCGTCAAGAGTTTAGCAAACGCGGACTCGTACCTGGTGGGGGTCCGTACCCACAAAAGCCTTGCAGAACGGGGCTCGCGGACTCGTACCTAGTGGGGGTAGGTACCCACAAGAGCTTAGCAAACGCGGGCTCGTACCTGGTGAGGGTAAGTACTCACAAGTATCTAGCAAATGCGGATTCGTACCTGGTGGGGTAGGTACCCACAAGAGTTTAGCAAATACGGACTCGTACCTGGTGAGGGTAAGTACTCACAAGAATCTATTAAATGCAAATCCGTACCTGGTGGGGGTAGGTACCCACAAGAGCTTAGCAAACGCGGGCTCATACTTGGTGAGGGTAAGTACTCACAACAATCTAGCAAATGCGGATTCGTACCTGGTGGGGGTAGGTACCCACAAGAGCTTAGGAAATGTGGGCTCGTACCTGGTGAGGGTAAGTACTCACAAGAGTTTAACAAATGCAGACTCGAACCTGGTGGGGGTTTGTACTCATAAGAGCCTTACAGAAGGAGGTTCGCACCAAATGGGGGTTCATTCTCATCAAACCAGATAGGGGTTGGTACCTATCAAAAATATTCATCATCTAGAGGATTGGCAACTTCAGCGAAAAATTATCTGAAGGATGACTGGGCCAAAGGGTTAACTCCTTCACCTACCAACTAATCTTGTGGGCACACTAGGCCAACAGTTAGTTAGGCAGGTGAAGGGGGGGCAGCTGTAGACCCCAAATTTTGCCCGGCTTTTCAATAAAGACAAGAAGACTTCCGCTCTGAAGAAGGGTAAAGCTTCGGTGGATGTCCATCGGCATCAACCGGCTTCCGTCTGAAGAAAGGAAAGCTTCCCTGGAGCCACAAAACACAAGATTTGACCAGAACACTCGAGACCACCCGCTCAGAACTGAGACAGCCGTCCCAAACAGGCTGAGACGCACGTCCCACATCTGAGACGCGCGTCTCAACATGCAAAATGGCTTGAGACGACCGTCCCAACTTTTAGACGGTCGTCCCAAGCTGTTTGGACCGCTGTCCCTATTTTCTGGGCTTGAGACGGCTATCTCGAGTTTCTGGTTGAAAAATACTATAAATGGGGACCTTAGGTGACGTTTTTAGACACACCTCATTCTTCTTTTCTCTCCCTCTTTCGAATGATCTCTCTGATTTCCTATAAGGTAACAATCGGTTAAGAAAGTATCTTCTGGCATTCGATTCTTCTTAAAGTTTTTTAGTTTCGTTCCTGTATTCGGGGAGGAGAGTCTGTGTAGTGTGGGACATTGCCAAAACGCATCCTCATAGTTGAAGAATTGCAATAAAAGCTTGCTACGGAGGTTCTTTTCACTTCTCTTCTCTTTTATCGCTTTCTTTACCACTTTCTATATGAAATAGAATATAGGATCATGTAGATAGCCATTTTTAATATTGTGTAATAAAATAGGGTAATAGCGTAATTTCTCTTAATATTTTACTTTATGAATTAATCTGTCATAGGGAACCCAAAAGGGGCGTCGTGGGGGTGCTAACACCTTCCCCACGTGTAACTAACTCCCTTGCCTAACTCTGGTTATAATGGCCAAGTTTGGTTTTTCTTAAAATCAACGCCTTTTTATCCTTTTCTAATGTTTATGGTCAAAACATTGATGGCAACTCCATAAGAACCTTTTTGCGAAAATCTTGCTTTTATTAGAGGATAGTTCAGTTGTTGAGCACCTCGGAAGCAGTGATCACATTTTTAAATAAAACGCGAGTCTAAACCATCTTATTGTGACCGCTTTCATAAACGTTCGAGATGTCCCTAGACGGCGGAACGGACGGCGGCGACAATCAGCTACCCTATCAAAGGAGCATCCTGAAGCTTCACACGTATCGTTCGAAGGGTCAACCTCCACAACAAGGAAGCATCCTGAAGACAACACCAGACTGCACTCATCGTCCCGAGGGTCAGCTACCACGTCAGAAGGGGCATTCAAAGGACAACCGGGTAAGTGGGTTAACTCCTTTACCCGCCAATCGACCTTATGGCACACCAACCCATAGTCAATTGGTCAGGTAAAGGGGAGACAGTTGTAGACCCCAAATCTTGTCTGACCTTTCAATAAAGCCAGAAGACCTCCATTCGAGGATGTATGAAGCCCCTAGGTGTTAGAAAAGTAGGCTGAGATCAAGAGGGGGGGTGAATTGATCTTTGAAAGATTTTCGCAATTAACAGATTATCTATTTGTAAAAATAAGATTTCATATCTGTTCTTGAATCACAAAGCAATCAATCAACAATAAACGCAGCAACAAAATTAAAAGAGGAGAAAGGTTTAGAAAGATATCACCGGTGTTTATACTGGTTCACCCAATACCAGGGCTACATCCAGTCTCCAGCCAAATTCCAGTTGGGTTCCACTAGATCAAATGTTTTACAGATTACAATCTTACACTTAATCTACCACAAGAACCACAATTCCAGTTCCTGCACCTAACCTTTCACCAAGAACCAAATTCTAGTTCTTGACAACCTTTACAACCAAATTCCAGCTACAGAGAAACCAGTGCCCACAATTCCAGGCACCAAACCTTACAGTAAAAGAATGAAAAGAAATGAAAAGAAGAAACAAGAATGCTCAAACCAGTTTTATGCAATTCTGCAGTGTGTTTCTTTTTCAAAAGAAAGCAATTTGCCTCAAGAAAGAGTTTCAAAGAACTTCACAAAAAACTAGCGCGAATCTTTCTTGAAAGAGTGCTAAAGTTTGCTTGCTTGATTGCTAAAGGATGTGTAAAAGATTGCTGAAGTGAGTATTCCATTATTGATCAGCTCAACTGTACTATTCTCAATAATGGAATTGATCAGTCTCCCCTTTTGATCAAGAGGGGCGGTAATCTCTTGCAGTTCCCTATTTTAATCTGTTAAAACTTCTTTTAATCCATTAAACTGTTCTTGATTCTTTAACAGATTTGTTTTAATTGATACGACAACATTTATATAAATTAAAACTCTTTACAAAAAATCTTCTAATTTGTTTTAATCGATTGTTTCGTGATTCAATCGATTAAAATACTGTAAAACTTTCTTGTAAAATTTTCAAAGTGATTTTAACTAATAAAAATAAGTTTTAATCGATTAAAATGCTGTGTAGAAATTTTCTAAGTTGTTTTAATCGATTGAAACGTGTTTTAATCAATTAAAAAGGTTCTGATCGGTCATAACTCAATTATGATCGATCATATCTGATTCTGATCGGTCATTATTGCATTCTGATCGATCATCCTGAACTCTAAGTGGTTTTAATCGATTAAAACTAAGTTGTATCGATTAAAATACTGCAAAAAACACTTCTCTTAACATTTTAAGTGATTTTAATCGGTTATTTCGAAGCTGTATCAGTTAAAATACTGACAGAAGGTTTTCAAAACTTTCTTTAGTGAAAACAATCGGTTATTTCGAAATTATATCAATTAAAAACTTGTTTAAAAAAGCTTTTGTCAAAATACTTTGTTTTTAACTGTTTAAACGTTTTTAGAGGTATTTTGCAAAATCTTTTAAGTGAAGAAACCTCATGCAGCAAAAAAGATAAAAATGATTATACCTAAGCAGAGCTGCAGACATACTAATCCCTCTACTCTTTTATCTAAGTGACTTTTGTCCGCTACAAAGTTGCCTTTGACTTCATCTTTGACTTCATTAAATCAATAAGATCTTTGCCAAAGTATTTCAATAAGATCTTCATCACTTTCAGTCTCCCCCTATTTGATGAAGACAAACACCACTTTGAATAATAACTATGCAAAAGAAGTCACTTGATAATACAGATTAGTGAGTAATAAAGAAATGAATTATTTTCCTATTTTCCCCCTAAATTGTTGCTTCCCCTAAATAAAGAATTATTTCTGATCAAAAGTAAAGCAACTATTCTCCCCCTTTTGACTTCATCAAAAATAGGGAACAGAAGAGAAACAATGCAAAGGTATGTATCAAGTTTTAGATTTTGAAAATAGAAAAAAAATATTAAAATACGATACTTTACTCATGTAAAGACAAATCAAAGTTGATTCAAGTTTATCTTCATTAACACATTTGTAATGAATACAATTAACACGTGTAAAGATAAGGGAACCACACTTTAGTAGCATGTTACAAGAACAACCATTAACTAAAGTCTTTAATTTTTCTTTCCAGAATAAAAATCGATTAAAAACAGGACAAAATCGATTAAAAAGTTCTTTGTTAATGATTTTAATCGATTGAAATAAAGGTTTAATCGATTAAAACAGTGAAGGAATTCAAAAGTTTGAAACATAAGTTCATTTAATCGATTAATTCGACATTTAATCGATTAAAACAGTAAGAAAAATGATGTATAAATTCTTTTAATCGATTTAAAAGATTTTTTATTGATTAAAACAACCAGTTTTGAAAACTAAGAAATGTTTGATGCATCTAAAATGCCTAATTCAGTGCGAATTTTGTAAAACCGATCACGAGCAAGAGGTTTTGTAAAAATATATGCTAGTTGTTTTTTAGTTTCTATAAAGAAAATTTCACAATTACCTTTCAAAACATGATCTCTAATGAAATGATGTCTGATTTCTATATGTTTTGTCCTAGAATGTTGAATGGTGTAGACCCCTAATTTTGCCCGGCCTCTCAAAAAAGACAAAGGAGATCACCCGTAACAAGATAAAGCTCGTCTAGCATTACAAATAAGAGCCAAGGAGACTTCCCATATGAAGATAAAGCTTCAATAGACACATATCGGCATCAATTGACGTCCAAAACAGGCAAGGAGAGCTTCCCGGAGTCCCGAAACGCGCGAAACTGGCCAGAACAGGTTGAGACGGCCGTCCCAGTTGGGACGGCCGTCCCAACCTGCCCCAGCCAGTTGGGACGCGCGTCCCGAAGTTGGGACGGCCGTCCCGAGCCCCAGTTATGTGGGACGGCCGTCCCGGGTTCCCAGGGGGTCCCAGCCTGTGTAATTTTGCCATTTGGGACGGCTGTCCCAGTCCAGACGGCCGTCCCACCCCAGACGGCCGTCCCAAAGTGCGCCAGCTGCGAAAAACTATAAATAGGAGGCTCATTTGCCACTTTTTCACACCACAGACACTCCAGAGAGCTCTGAAACACTTTAGAGCACTTGTCTACTTCTCTCTCTCTCTCGAATGATCTTTCCGATTGCCTTAAATAGGTAACAATCGGTTAAGGAATTATATTCCGGCATTCGATTCTTCTTTAAATTTTTAGTGGGGTCGATCTTGTATTGGTGAGGAGAGTCTGTGTAGAGAGAGGGGTTGCCAAAACGCATCCTCATAGTTGGAGATTCTCAATACAAAGCTTGCTACGGAGGTTCTTTTCAATTCTCTTCTCTTTTATTGCTTTATTTATTGTTTTATTTAGCTTTATTTACTATTTATGCCATGTAGAGTAAAATCATGTAGATAGCTATTTTAATATCTCTTTTATTGCTTTATTTAGCTTTATTCATCATTTTATGCATATAACATAAAATAAAATCATGTAGATAGCCATTTAATATTATGTAATAAAATAGGGTAATCGCGTAATTTCTCGTAGTCTTTATTTAAATGAATTAATCTGTCATAGGGAACCCGAAAGGGGCGTTGTGGGGTGCTAACACCTTCCCCACACGTAACTAACTCCCTTACCCAACTCCTGGTTATAATGGCCAAGTGCGGTTTTTCTTAAAATCAACATTTTTTCCTTTTCCAATGTTTAAGGTTAAAACATTGGTGGCGACTCCATAAGAACCTCTTTTCGAAAACCTTTTAAAACAAATACGCGAGTCTAAACCATCTTTTCGCGACCGCTCGCATAAACGTTTCGAGACGTCCTCTGGACGTCGGAAAGGGACGGCGGCGACAGATGGCGACTCCACTGGGGAAGCTAGAGAGTTGATCCCATTTAGTGACAGATAAATTCAAACTAAGCAAAGATTTGAAATTATGCCTTTACCCTTCTGTATGTTTTTATTGTATGGCTTTTAATAACTGCTGTATAATTATTTCTGCAATTGTTTGAAATATAAATTGCACACAAAAACCCTTGCACACAACAGTCCCTCTATACCCGGGGGCAAGAGTGAATATCTATAGGGAGTGGGTGGCAGATACGATCGGTTAGTTGGCACACTGGGCTACCGCCGTTGTCCGAAAACCACCAACTCAAGGTGATAACTCTCTTCTTTTGGTCTAAGGGTGTCGCCACGGAGTTCCGTGCATGACCCGAGGATTGAGAGATTGAGAGGTCCCTATAATGGGGGCACCTTGGGGACCTTTGGCCTGGTGAGAACAGTTAGAACCACCTAAACCAAGCACGTTTCTGCAGGAAAATCCTACCTCGTGATTAAATAAGCGTGGCTCTGCTCGTGGATGTATGAATTGTGTGTGCATAAGTTTGCTGCATTTGTATTGATGCATTAGCATAGGGTAATCATACAACAAACAAAAAAAAAAGTGAAAAACCCTAAAAAAATCATAAAAAAGTGAAAAACCCTAAAAATCATAAAAAAGTGAAAAACCCTAAAAATCATAAAAAAATATAAAAACATTAAGGTCATAAAAATACCTTTTTACAAAAGATTTTTGGCAAAGTCGTATCATTCATACCATATCATTCAATAAGTGGTAAAACCAAGAGAGAAAACCAATGCATTAAGAAAAGTATGCATAAACATCATCATAATAAAACCTCTCATACATAAACACATTCATCCTAGGGCGTATTTATTCCACGCTAATCATTTAAAATAAAAAGTCATAATAAGAATCATTAAAATCATTTAGAAGGTGGCTGGTCTTCCGCCCGTCCTCACTCGTGCTCAAAAAGCTAAGAAGATGGAACAACTAGAAGAGCAAAACCGAAAGCTCACCGCTGAGCTTACTACGCTAAAAGAGCAAATGGCTCAAATGCTAGAAATGATGCATCAACAGAATCTTCATCGAGAGGATCCTCAGAATGGACAAGCCTCTCACCAAGAAGAAGAAGAGGAACCTCAAAGTGAGCACGATCATTCTGACACAAGAGCAGTACATATTCATGCTCCTGAAATATCAAAACAACAAATCACTGCTCTTGAAGAAAGGCTGAGAGCCATGGAAGGTCATAACTTTGATATAAAAGAAGCAGCTGATATGTGCCTCGTCAAAAATATCCAATTCCCTAACAAGTTCAAAACTCCGGACTTTCCAAAATACATGGGATCGACCTGCCCAAGAAGCCATCTTACAATGTACTGTCGTAAGATGGCTGCACATGCTGATAATGAAAAACTCCTGATCCACTGCTTTCAGGAGAGCCTGGCTGAATCAGCCTTAAACTGGTATATGCAACTAGAAGGAGGGCAAATCCAAACCTGGAGACATATGGCAGATGCATTTCTTCGTCGTTATAAATACAACATTGACCTGACCCCTGAAAGAGCAGATCTACAATTATTAAGCAAGAAAAACGACGAATCCTTCAAAGCATATGCCCAAAGATGGAGGGAATTGGCAGCGCAAGTGGAACCTCCTCTATCCGACAAGGAAACCACATCCATGTTCATCAATTCTTTGACTGGTCCCTATTACGACAAAATGATAGGGAACACATCAACACTCTTTGCGGATGTGGTAATTATAGGAGAAAGAGTAGAGCAAGGTCTGAAAAGCGGAAGAATTGCACAGCATACTACCTCCAATTCCTCTACTCCGAATGATAAAAAGAGCTTTGGAAAGAAGAAGGAAGGAACTGTAAATGCAATCAACATTGCCACTCCTTCTTCTTCCTCACAACAAGCCAAACCACGCAGACAGGAGAGGAAATTCACTTCCATACCTACCTCCTATGGAAGTCTATTTTTGAAATTGTTGGACGCCAAGCTCCTCGTGCGCGTCCCTCCCAAGAAAATGGAGCCACCATACCCAGAATGGTATAAATCTAATGAAAGCTGTGATTACCATTCAGGTTCTCCAGGGCACTCCATCGAAAGTTGTGTAGCCCTAAAGCACAAGGTCCAGAATCTAATAGACGCGGGATGGATTACCTTTGACGCATCTACTCCGAAGGTGGATGACCAGCCCCTATCAATGCCCGAATAAAAGATGGGATAACGGAGACCAGCAGATTAGGGCTCATCATTTTTATCATCTTTTGCAATAAAAAATATAGATAAAAATAGATATAAAAAAAAAAAACTTCCGATGTATTTCTCGTGATCCCTGCCCATGATCACAAGATTTTTGGTTAATAAGGGCTTTGTAAATATTTTCTTCTATCAATACAATAAGGCATTTTTTTTAATATCCATATTCTCTTTCATTCTTTTCTCTCTCATACGTCTCATAAAGAAATCTAAAACAAAGCATAACCCATACAGTCATGTCTGTGATTGAAAACTCCTTGGAAGATCTGAAAGCTGAAGACGAATGGATTGAGTCAGACAGTGAGGAGGGGACCATTTCCCCGGACATGCAAAGACTGCTAGAAAAAGAAGCGCAATCAATACAGCCCCATCAGGAGAAAACTGAGGTCATCAATCTGGGACAAGAAGATAATAAGAAAGAAGTAAATATTGGAACCCAAATTGATGATGATGTCAAAGAAAAACTAATACAATTGCTAAGAGAATATATGGACGTGTTTGCGTGGTCCTACCATGATATGCCTGGGATCGATAAAAGTATAGTGGAGCATCGATTACCATTAAAAGAGGGATTTCGGCCCGTTAAACAAAAACTCAGAAGAGTAAAACCAGAATGGTCCTTAAAAATTAAAGAAGAAGTAGAAAAACAGTTGGATGCCAATTTCCTGATCGTTTCAAAATACCCTGAATGGCTGGCAAATATTGTGCCAGTTATAAAGAAAAATGGAAAAATCAGAGTATGCGTAGATTACCGGGACTTGAACCGTGCAAGTCCGAAAGATGATTTCCCCTTACCACATATTGATATGCTCGTAGATCACACTGCTACAAATACTCTTTATTCTTTCATGGATGGATATGCAGGGTATAATCAAATCAAATTGGCTGTCGAAGACAGAGAAAAAACTTCCTTCATTACGCCATGGGGGACATTTTGTTATAGAGTGATGCCGTTTGGACTTAAGAATGCAGGGGCGACCTATCAAAGGGCTATGGTTACACTATTTCACGATATGATCCACAAAGAAATCGAAGTATACGTGGATGATATGATTGTCAAGTCTAAAAATGAGACAGATCACTTCCTACACTTAACGAAATTATTCAATCGGCTTCGAAAATACCAGATTAAGCTTAATCCGGCTAAATGCACGTTCGGAGTACGATCAGGAAAACTTCTCGGGTTCATCGTCAGTAAAAAAGGAATTGAGGTGGACCCTGATAAAACAAAAGCAATCATAGAGATGCCCCGCCAAGAACGAGAAAAAGAAGTTAGAGGGTTCTTAGGCCGAATAAACTACATCGCACGGTTCATTGCGCAATTAACGAGATAAATGTATGCCCATCTTCAAGTTATTGCGTAAAAACCAACCGACAGCTTGGAACGATGAATGTCAACGAGCCTTCGAAAATATCAAAATATGCCTAACTAATCCTCCAGGTATTAATACCACCTGTGGAAGGGAGACCCCTAATTCTTTACCTATCAGGACTCGACGAGTCCATGGGATGTGTGCTCGGTCAACAAGATGACACTTGGTAAAAAGAACAAGCCATATATTACCTCAATAAAAAATTCCTAAACTATGAGACCCGTTATACACCACTCTAAAAAACATGTTGTGCATTGGTGTGGGCAACTCAACGCCTTCGACAATATATGGTCAGACATACAACTTGGTTAATTTCCAAAATGGACCCAATCAAATACTTGTTTGAAAAACCCATCTTGACCGGAAGGATAGCTAGATGGCAAGTACTCCTCTCAGAATTTGATATTATTCATATCACTCAGAAAGCTATAAAAGCCAGTCCTTTGGCAGACTACCTAGCACATGGGCCAACAGACGAATATCAATCCCTCCAAGATGATTTTCCAGATGAGCATATAATGCATATTCAACATGAAGAGCTTAAAAATGATGAGTGGATCATGTTTTTCGATGGAGCTTCAAACTTACTAGGACATGGGATCGGAGCTATTTTAATATCGCCTGAAAAGAAGCATATCCCGATAACAGCCAGATTAACCTTCGACTGTACAAACAATATGGCAGAATATGAGGCCTGTGCTCTAGGTATTCAAACGGCCTTGGATCACGGGGTAACCAAACTCAAAGTATTCGGTGACTCATCCCTTGTTATTTATCAGCTCAAGGGTGAATGGGAAACTAGAAACTCCAAATTAATCCCTTATCTGGAGCATATCCGTAAGATGACTTCACAAATGGAAAACATCAGTTTCGAATATATCCCTCGGGAGGATAACCAAATTGCTGATGCGCTGGCAACATTATCATCCATGTTCGCACTAGGGCAAGAGCATGAGATGCCTATCATCCAAGTCAAAAGGCACGACAAACAAGCCTTTTGTATGATGGTGGATAGCGAAAAAGATAAAGCCCCTTGGTATCAGGACATAAGGCGATACTTGACAAAGGGTGAATACCCCGAGGGAATCAGTGACAATGATAAAAGGACCATTCGTAAAAGGGCTATAGGGTTTACAGTGATAGGAGAAACCCTCTATAAAAAGAATTGTGATTCTACTTTATTAAGATGTGTTAATCCCGAAGAAGCCCAGATATTGATCAAAGAAATACATGAAGGAACCTTTGGGACTCATGCACCAGGGCATATCATGGCTAGGAAAATCCTCAGAGCAGGATACTTTTGGTCCACAATGGAAAAGGACTGTTATCAGCATGCTAGAAAATGTCACAAGTGTCAAATACACGCAGATAATGTACATGTTCCACCGATACCTCTCAATGTTATGGCTATCCCTTGGCCATTTGCTATGTGGGGCATAGATGTCATCGGACCTATTGAGCCTAAGGCGTCCAATGGTCACCGATTCATTTTGGTAGCCATTGATTATTTCACTAAATGGGTGGAAGCTGCATCTTATGCACATGTGACTAGAAAAGTAGTGGTCACCTTCGTTAAGAAAGATATCATATGTCGATACGACATTCCACATCGCCTCATTACTGATAATGGGACCAATCTGAATAATAAAATGATGGAAGAACTATGTTATGACTTCAAAATTCAGCATCATAACTCCTCTCCTTATAGGCCTAAAATGAATGGCGCAGTGGAAGCAGCCAATAAAAACATCAAGAAGATTGTTCAAAAGATGGTTAAAACCTATAAAGATTGGCATGAAAAATTACCTTTTGCTCTTCATGGATATCGAACGTCTGTACGAACCTCAACAGGAGCCACTCCATTCTCCCTTGTATATGGAATGGAGGCCGTATTGCCAATAGAGGTCGAAATACCTTCCCTGCGAATTATTATGGAAGCAAAATTAACAGAATCCGAATGGGTCCAAAGTCGATACGATCAATTAAACCTTATCGATGAAAAGCGGCTGAATGCCATATGCCATGGACAAGCCTATCAAAAGAAGATAAAAAAGGCTTATGATAAAAAGGTACGCCCTCATACTTATCAAGAAGGGGATTTAGTGATAAAGAAACGCTTCCAGCCTGAGAAGGATAAAATTGGAAAATGGGCGGCAAATTATGAAGGACCCTTTGTGGTCAAACGAGCTTTCTCAGGAGGGGCACTTATTCTCACTAATATGGATGGAGAGGAGCTTCGACACCCAATCAATTCTGACGCAGTAAAGAAATATTATGCTTGAAGACATTGCTCAAGACCCGTCAGGAATGAAAATCCGCAAAGGACATTCCTGGGCAAAAGATAGGGTCCATATTCCTCGCTAGGATATGTCCTAGGCAAAAAGAAGAGGTCAAAAAAAAAAAAAAAAAAAACTAAGAGCAATGGTTACATTAGTTGAAAACCGAAAAGGCGGCTAAAGTAACATTCTTCCAGGAGCAAGCAGTCTGCATAGTCTTCACTCTGAGCTCAGGCATCTCAACTGAAGCAATTAGGAGAACTGGGGGGCAGATATCATAGACATGACTGTTCAAGCCTATACAGTACAGCCAACCTTGACTACCCATTCTTCTAAATTCCTTTTGTAATCCTTCTGTAAAAGAAATAAACTTTCGTTCATTTATCAATAAAATTCCCTTTCATTTCCTTTCTCTTGACCAAATATTATGGAAATTGTTGAACATTCAAGGACTTGATGTTGCAAATAATGATCATGAAGAATGTTGATTTTGATGATGATCCAAGAGCTTAAAGACTTAGAGTATTGAAGATTGAAGATTGATGATTTCTGTATTGTAATAACTCTGTTTTAGTTTGATTGAGTCTGTAATTATAGAGTCTAAGATAGCCGGTACATAGTCTATAACTTAGAAGCTTCAAAATGCTCAAATTTATCATGCAGGCTCGGCTTTAATCGATTATATAGGGAAATAATCGATTAAAACAGTGAGAAAACCATTTTCAACATATACTCACCTGCTTTAATCGATTAAAACATCAAAATAATCAATTAAAAGGTCAAATAATCGATTATTTCACCAAATAATCGATTAAACCGAGAGGATTGGGTTCTGCGTATTTGGCTCTGTTTTAATCGATTAAAACTCCATTTAATCGATTATTTCAGTCGTTTTTGTTTTTAAATTTCAAATTAACCCTATTTTCGAAAACCCAATTACCAAGAACCCTAGTTTCGAAATCTCCAATTCCTTAACCCTAATTTCCCTACTTAAACTCTGCTTTGGCACTCAGAAAAGGAGAACAACTCTTTCCATACAAAAGTTAAGTGCTCGTGAGTGCCAGAGAACTGTTTGTTGCAAGGAAAGGGGCTTTCGGAACTCTGGTGTGAGGCTAGAAGCGATAAGAATCACTAAGTGGAGTTCTTAGTGGATTGTGTGCTTGTGCCGTCTCCGGGAAAGCTGTTCTTCGGGGCTTTTGGAAACCTGGTGTGAGGCTAGAAGCGATAAGAATCACTAAGTGGAGTTCTTAGTGGATTGTGTGCTTGTGCCGTCTCCAGGGAAAGCTCGTTCTTCATCTCTTGTGGATTTCAAGAGAGGTGTTGTATTTACTTTATCTCTTTGATTTGTAATCTGTTTATAACAATTTGTTCTTAGTGACAGCTGTTAATCCTCTTTTGAGTGATTAGCAATCTGGACGTAGGGTCTTTTGATCCGAAACCAGGATAAACCTACTTGTGTAATCTTCTCTACTCTTCTCTATTTACATTTACGCAGTTTTTAATCGGTAAAATTTGGGGAAAATTTTGAAAACCTAATTTTTATTAAGAAACCAATTCACCCCCCTCTTGGTTTTTGTCCGACCACGCGAACATTCCGTTGCGCGATTCTAACAAGTGGTATCGAGCTTGCTTTGATAGTCATTCAAACTTTTCGAAAATGGCCGGACAAAATCAAACTTTTGCCGAAGGTGCGTCTATCAACAGACCCCCACTTTTTGCGGGTCAAAATTATCCTTTTTGGAAAGTACGTATGCAAATATTTTTAGAGTCTCGTTGATAGAGGTGTTTGGGACGCAATTTTAAACGGTCCATTTATTCCTAAAATTACAGAGAACGGTGTTGACGTTCTTAAACCTATTTCTAGATGGACTGCTGACGAAAGTCGAAAAGCACAATTTGATGTTAGGGCTAGAAACATTATTTCATCTGCTCTAACCCTTGATGAGTTTTATAGAATTTCAGTTTGTAAAAGTTCACAGGAAATGTGGGAAATGCTAAGGGTGACCCACGAAGGAACTGACGACGTCAAAAGAGCACGTAAAAATTCTTTAATCCAAGAATACGAGATGTTCCGGATGCAACCCGGCGAAACGATTTTCGACGTTCAGAAACGTTTCACTCATATTGTGAATCATCTCACCGGATTAGGTAAAGTATTTGATATTGATGAATTAAATGTAAAAATTTTGAAATCTCTGGATAGGAAATGGCAACCAAAGGTGACGGCCATCTCGGAGTCACAAAATCTTGCCACTATGTCTATGGCGGCGTTATTTGGAAAGCTTAGGGAGCATGAACTTGACCTTGGAAGACTAAATGAGGAAGAGGGTCAATATCAAAAGAAGAACCTAGCTTTCAAGACCGAGATTTCAAAAAGCAATAATAAGAAAGAAGAAGAAGAAGACTCCGAAATTGATGAAGAAGAGATGAGTCTTTTTATAAAGAAGTTCACCAAGATGATGAAAGCAAAAGGAAGACATCCTTTCAAAGGTAAGGGAAAGGTAAAAGAAAATTCTTCCGTTAATATAAAATGCTTTGGTTGTGGTGAAGCAGGGCATATGAAGACCGAATGCCCAAACAAGAAAAATGATGAACATAAGGGCAAAAAGCAATTCAAGAAGAAAGCATATATTGCTTGGGATGACAGTGATTCAAATTCAGAATCAAGCGACTCAGAAATTGAAGCAAACATTTGCTTGATGGCAAATAACAACAATTCTTCGGATGTTGAGGTTAGTGATTCCGATTCATCCTCTTGTGAAGAAAATGATCATGATGAATTACAAAATGCTTATAATGAGTTATTTACTGCATTTATGGATATGAAAAAGGAATATAAAGTTGTAAAGAAGAATCTAAGAAAATCGGAAAAGGAAAATGAGTCCTTAAAATTGAAAATTGCATGTTTAGAAGAAAAGGAGGTAGCCAATACGAAAATAGTATGCTTAGATGAAGATAAGGACTTAGCATGTGCAAAATGTAAAGAGCATGAATATGATATAGATATTCTTAATCATTTGCTTGACAAAGCCGAAAAAGAAATTGATGATCTTAAGAAGAATGAAATGGTTTTTGCTCAAAATAATGTAAATCATAGAGTTCCTTTGAAAAAGAGTAAATCTAAAAAGAAAAGAATATGGGTAGAAAAAGGAACTAGAGCATGTCATGTTAATAATGTATCTTATTCTAAAGCTACTCCAAATGCATGCTTCTATTGTATGAAACAAGGTCACACTTCAAATAAGTGTAAAATTAAACATTTTGGTATTCCAAAAGGTAAATATATTTGGGTTCCAATAGTTAAATAAATCTGTTTGTCTCTTTTATTTATTCAAAGAAAATGGATCATTTTGTATGTTTTAAACAAAATGCTTAGGTAAAATCATTTTATCTTTTCTACTGCATAAAGATTCTTCTCTTAAAGATTTTTGCGAGAAGCCTCTAAAATTGTTTTAAACAGCTCAAAATAAAGTATTTTTACAAAAGCTTTCTTAAAACATGTTTTTAACTCGATGCAGTTTTGAAAGAACCAAATAAAATCACTTAGAGTGGTCAAAGAAGTGTTTTTACAAGCATTTTAATCGATACAACTGGTTTTTAATCGATTAAAACCATTTAGAACTCATTTTGACCGATCAGATTGTTATTATGAGCGGTCAGAAACGTTTAAATCGATTAAAAACACGTTTCAATCGATTAAAATTACTTAAAGGGTCAGGATGATCGATCAGAATCAAATTATGACCGATCAGAAGCAAATGTAATCGATCAGATTTTAATTATGAGCGGTCAGAAATCTTTCAATCGATTAAAAACACGTTTCAATCGATTAAAATCACTTAAAGGTTAAGGATGATCGATCAGATTTTTATTATGACCGGTCAGAATCAGTTATGATCGATCAGATTTTTATTATGACCGATCAGAACTCTTTTAATCGATTAAAAACTCGTTTCAATCGATTAAAACAACTTAAAAACTTTTTCTACACTGCGTTTTAATCGATTAAAAGATGTTTTAACAGATTAAAACTGCACTTTTAACAGATTAAAAGAATCTTTTAACAGATTAATTAAACCAGCAGTTTTGAAAATAGTCTATAAAAACAGTTTTGCTTGAACTTCTTAAAACACCCAAAGAATATATTGTTTTGCAGTATTTTAAATAGATTATTATGTCTCTAACCTCAAGGACCCAAAAGTTGTGGGGACCTAAGTTTACTATGTTCTTGTTTTGTAGGAAACTTCCAAATCAAAGAAGTCTATGTGGTATCTTGATAGTGGATGCTCAAAACATATGACTTGGGAATAAAACGAAATTTGTAAGTTTCAAAGCCAAAGAACAAGGATATGTGACTTATGGGGATAACAACAAAGGGAAGATTCTCGGAATTGGAAATATAGGTGGTGCAAATACATTGGAGATTAAGGATGTGCTTCTTGTTGATGGATTAAAACATAACCTTCTTAGCATAAGCCAATTGTGTGACAAAGGATTCAAGGTAACTTTTGAAAGCAAATTTTGCACCATACATTTAGTAGATTCCGAAATAGTAGAATTAAAAGGCATTAGGCATAACAACATATATTTGATTGATTTGGATTGTTTATATGAGTCTAGTATAACATGTTTAGTTGCTAAGGAAGAGAATCCTTGGTTATGGCATAAAAGAGCGGCTCATATAAACATGCATCATTTGAATAAATTGATATCAAAAGACTTAGTTATTGGATTGCCTAAATTGAAATTTGAAAAAGATAGATTGTGTGATGCATGCCAAAAAGGTAAACAAGTTAAATCATCATTTAAATCAAAAATGTGATTTCCACTTCAAAACCCCTAGAATTATTACATTTAGATTTATTTGGACCTTCTAGGATAAAAAGCTTTGGTGGAAATTATTATGGTCTTGTAATTGTTGATGATTTCTCTAGGTACACTTGGACATTTTTCCTAACTATGAAAAGTGAAGCTTTTAAGGTCTTTAGAAAGTTTGCTAAACAAATACAAAATGAGAAAGACCTAAGGATTAAAGTTTTAAGAAGTGACCATGGTGGTGAGTTTCAAAATGAAAAGTTTGAGAATTATTGTGAGGAAAATGGTATATTACATAACTTTTCTGCTCCTAGGACTCCCCAACAAAATGGTGTAGTTGAAAGGAAAAATAGGTCATTAGAGGAACTTGCAAGAACTATGTTAAATGAATCTAATGTTCCTAAATATTTTTGGGCTGATGCGGTTAGTACCTGCATGTTATGTTTTAAATAGAATGCTCATTAGGTCAATTATGAAATCTACTCCATATGAATTGTTTAATGGTAGAAAACCTAATGTTGCACATTTGAAAATTTTTGGTTGTAAATGTTTTGTACTAAATAATGGAAAGGACAATCTAGGAAAATTTGATTCAAAAGCCGATGAGGGTATTTTTCTAGGTTATTCTTTAACTAGCAAGGCGTATAGAGTATTTAATAGAAGAACTTTGAATATAGAAGAATCTATACATGTTGCCTTTGATGAGATTGTAGACCTTGGGGAAATCCTCTTGAGTCAAATAAAAGACTTGCAGGTGATGATGAATATATAAGAGAGGCCCTTGATGAATTATACTTGGAAGATAATGTGCCTTCTCAAACTCCTCAATTAGCAAAAGAATGGCAATCACCTAGAGGACTCTCAATGGACAATATCATAGGTGATATCTCAAAAGGGGTAAGAACTAGAAATATGAATAATTTCTGTATGTCTGTTGCTTTTGTGTCACAGATTGAACCTAAAAACATTGAGGAAGCACTTAAAGATGATCAGTGGTGCATAGCCATGCAAGAAGAACTTAACCAATTTGAAAGGAATCAAGTCTGGGAACTAATCCCAAGAGAAGAGTCACATCAAGTTATTGGAACTAAATGGGTATTCAGAAATAAGCTTGATGAAGATGGTAATATAACAAAGAATAAAGCCAGACTTGTTGCAAAAGGCTATTGTCAGGAGGAAGGTATAGATTATGATGAAACTTATGCTCCTGTGGCCAGGTTAGAGGCTATACGCCTACTTCTTGCTTACGCATCTATGATGAAATTTAAACTATATCAAATGGATGTAAAGAGTGCATTTTTAAATGGTTTTATTAAAGAAGAAGTGTATGTAGAGCAACCCCCTGGATTTGAAGATTTTAATAATCCTAATCATATTTACAAATTAAAGAAAGCATTATATGGGTTAAAACAAGCTCCTAGATCTTGGTATGAAAGATTAAGTAGTTTCCTAACTGCAAATGATTTTTCAAGAGGAAAAATTGATTCTACACTTGTTTATTAAGAAAGTTAAAGAACATATCTTATTGGTCCAGGTATATGTTGATGATATTATTTTTGGATCAACTCGATAATTCTTTGTGTGTAGAATTTGCTAAGATTATGCAGGGAGAGTTTGAAATGTCTATGATGGGAGAATTAACATTCTTCCTTGGACTTCAAATCAAGCAACTTAAAGATGGAACTTTTATCTCTCAAACTAAATACTGCAAAGAGATCCTCAAAAAGTTTGGTATGGACACCTCAAAGGAAGCTAACACACCCATGGGAACTTCATGCTATTTAGACAAGGATGAATCAGGTTTGGAAGTAAATCAAACTATGTATAGAGGTATGATAGGATCACTATTATACTTAACTGCTAGTAGACCTGATATTATGCATTCTGTCCGTGTGTGTGCTAGATTTCAAGCTTGTCCTAAAGAATCTCATTTAATTGCAGTAAAACATATTTTAAAATACTTAAAAGGAACTACTTGGATTTGGCTTGTGGTATCCGTCTCGATGCTTGTATTAGTTTATTAGGATATTCTAATGCCGATTATGGTGGATGTAAAATTGATAGGAAAAGCACTAGTGGGACATGTCATTTGTTAGGTTCATCCTTAATATCATGGCATTCTAAGAAACAAGCATGTGTTGCTTTATCTACCACTGAAGCTGAATATATTGCAGCTGGTAGTTGTTGTGCTCAAATTCTGTGGATGAAACAACAATTAGAGGATTATAGCATATATTTAAATGACATTCCATTAATGTGTGATAATACGAGTGCAATCAACTTAACTAGAAATCCAGGAATGCACTCTAGGACTAAACATATTGAGATTAGACATCACTTTTTAAGAGATAATATCAGAAAGGAAACTGTAAGATAGAGTATGTAGACACTAAACGTCAATTAGCAGATATATTTACTAAGCCTCTACCCAAGGATAGATTCTATGATCTTAGAAGAGACTTAGGGATACTAGAAATAGCTTAAATTCTGCTTAATTTGAATGATTTTGGATGATTGTTATGATTAAATTCGTGATGCAGGATATTCATAGGTTATAATGTGTAAAAACCTTAAAAAAACTTAATATAGCCTCTGGAATAATCGATTACTGGAAGTGATAATCGATTATTTTTCCTCAAAACGTCCAAAACAGGGTATTCTCCTCTGGAATAATCGATTATCTCGTGAAATAATCGATTAAATGCCTCTAAAAATCGATTATTTACTGGAAATAATCGATTAAAGTTGTCTAATGTAGAGATAATTGATGAATTTTCTTTTGTTATTGTCTTGATGTTGTAAAATATGATGTTTCTTTCATGCTATGATTGAGGGGGAGCTTTCTCTAACTTATGCATATTTTGAGGGGGAGCTCTTATGATTGATGTTGCAGAGTTCTTTTTGATTATAATCAAAATAGGGGGAGAAAAATTTAAAGCCTATGATTCAATATTAAATGTTATCTGGTATGTTTAATGTGTTTGTTAGTATGACAGATGAAACAGGTTATTACAAGGGCTTTAAAAAGATAATTTTGATCATCATCAAAAAGGGGGAGATTGTTGAACATTCAAGGACTTGATGTTGCAAATAATGATCATGAAGAATGTTGATTTTGATGATGATCCAAGAGCTTAAAGACTTAGAGTATTGAAGATTGAAGATTGATGATTTCTGTATTGTAATAACTCTGTTTTAGTTTGATTGAGTCTGTAATTATAGAGTCTAAGATAGCCGGTACATAGTCTATAACTTAGAAGCTTCAAAATGCTCAAATTTATCATGCAGGCTCGGCTTTAATCGATTATATAGGGAAATAATCGATTAAAACAGTGAGAAAACCATTTTCAGCATATACTCACTGTTTTAATCGATTAAAACATCAAAATAATCGATTAAAAGGTCAAATAATCGATTATTTCACCAAATAATCGATTAAACCAGAGAGGATTGGGTTCTGCGTATTTGGCTCTGTTTTAATCGATTAAAACTCCATTTAATCGATTATTTCAGTCTGTTTTTGTTTTTAAATTTCAAATTAACCCTATTTTCGAAAACCCAATTACCAAGAACCCTAGTTTCGAAATCTCCAATTCCTTAACCCTAATTTCCCTACTTAAACTCTGCTTTGGCACTCAGAAAAGGAGAACAACTCTTTCCATACAAAAGTTAAGTGCTGTGAGTGCCAGAGAACTGTTTGTTGCAAGGAAAGGGGGCTTTTGGAACCTGGTGTGAGGCTAGAAGCGATAAGAATCACTAAGTGGAGTTCTTAGTGGATTGTGTGCTGTGCCGTCTCTGGGGAAAGCTGTTCTTCGGGGCTTTTGGAAACCTGGTGTGAGGCTAGAAGCGATAAGAATCACTAAGTGGAGTTCTTAGTGGATTGTGTGTTGTGCCGTCTCCAGGGAAAGCTGTTCTTCATCTCTTGTGGATTTCAAGAGAGGTGTTGTATTTACTTTATCTCTTTGATTTGTAATCTGTTTATAACAATTTGTTCTTAGTGACAGCGTTAATCCTCTTTTGAGTGATTAGCAACTGGACGTAGGGTCTTTTGATCCGAACCAGTATAAACCTACTGTGTAATCTTCTCTACTCTTCTCTATTTACATTTACGCAGTTTTTAATCGGTAAAATTTGGGGAAAATTTTGAAAACCTAATTTTTATTAAGAAACCAATTCACCCCCCCCTCTTGGTTTTTGTCCGACCACGCGAACATTCCGCTGCGCGATTCTAACAGAAATGCCTCTTTATTGATAAATCATAAATATGCGCAAAGACTTTTTAATCAAAGATCAAACATGCATCTAAAAAGGGGAAGCATATAAAAATAATAAGATAATAAGCGCCTGCTAGGATATTCTTAGGAAAAAACCAGGGTAGCCTGCTAGAAAAAAAAAAAGAGAAGAAGAAGAACGATCTAGGCAAAAGATAAGGCAAAAGCCCCCTAAGATATTCTAGGAAAAAATTAAGGCAGCCCGCTAGATCGAAAACCCGTAAAGGGCGGTCTAGGCAAAAGATAGGGCTAAAACCAAAAGATGAGTAAAAGATGAGCCCATCATTAAGATCATAAGAAAGGAGCCCATCGGCATATTCGCGAGAAGCCGACAGAAGAAGGCCAGTCACTTTCTAAATGCATCAAAAATAAATGAACATCAGATTGCATTTAGGACATCCACACACAAAGTAGTTGCATAATACTACTTCGTCAAAATCAAAAAAAAAATAATTTTCTTCAAACAAGAATAATAAACATGCATATAAGGAGGATAGTCTCCATGTTTGTGATTGGAAATAAAAGGCGCCAAAATCCAGCCTCTAAATGAAAGTCAAAAACACGAAAGGCGAAATCAAAATCATTTTAGCGAGACTAAAGAGCTCCAAGAAAGCTAATTCCAACCATCAACCTTCTACACCAATAAAAGAAGGTACATCAAAAATAGAAAAAGCCAACGAAGGGCTTGATAATCCCCAAGCGGATCCTTGCCTACTCCAAAGGCAAACCAAAATTACTCCATGACTCAACATCTACACCACATGAGTCATCAAGCATAAATCACTTGGAGCTGCAATCAACATCTTTCCATCCAGAAAAGTCATCAATGTAGAAAAGCCAACGGAAAGGCTCAATTATCCCCAAGCGGATCCTTGCCTACTCCAGAGGCAAAACAAAAAGAATACCTCACGACTCATCTTCGTCAGCACATGAGTCATCAAGCACACTCATATAAGGATCTCCACTTCATTCCCCAACGGAGAATAAGGGTTACACAAGAGCCCATCATACGAAGTCAAGTCCTTTACATCACCGAGAGGCAACCGAAAGAGAATCCCCAAGAAGAGCACATCAAGAAAAATCTATAAAAGAAGAAAATGAGAAAATTCCATCCACAGGAAGGCAAATCAACCCCCCGGTGGATCATCAAAAAGAAAATTTTCTCCCCAGTAAGCCTAACCGCAAAGGCAAATTGCAAACTACAAATCCACAGGGAGTTAAGCATCCAATATGAATATCCCCAGCGAAGTACAAAACCTTCACTCCCAAGAATGCCTATGCTTACTCAGAAACAAGCAAAGAGCCGATATTCCCAAGAAACGGGAAATCAACCTAAAAGAGGTAATACAAGCAAAGCTTTCAAGAAACATCTACCTACTCGGAGGTATTATCAAGAACAAATATCCTCAAATAGAACATCAGCCTATTCGAGAGGCAAACAACAAGTAAAAAGCCTTCACCACTATTGAAGCACACGCCTAATCAAGAGGCACAATCAAGAATCAACAAATCCCCGGGGATTCCCGCCTAATCAAGAGGCACAACCAAATAGAAATCACATCCCCAAGTGGGCTCTCGCCTAATCAAGAGGCACAATCAAGAATCAATAAATCCCCAGTGGATTCCCGCCTAATCAAGAGGCACAACAAAATCCTCAAGTGAATCTTCGCCTAATCAAGAGGCACAATCAATAAGAGAATTCAAAATCCCCAAAGGATTCCCGCCTAAAAAGAGGCAATCGACATAATCCCCGGCAAAGCTGGATGGCTAAAACAAGAAAAGCCAAAAAAATCAAGAATCCCCGGTAAAACCGGATGACTAAAACAAAAAAAATCAAAAAAAAAAAAAAAAAAAAAAAAAAAAAATTATTCCCCATAGGCGCATGATCAGAGACAATAAGTCGCCAGAAACCGGATGAGGGTTCGTACTCATCAATCAAAAAGATATTCCAAAAAGAGCATTCCAAGAATTTGTCAAAATGCAGATTCGTACCAGATGGGGGTAGGTACTCATCAGAGTCTGTCGAAATGCAGACTCGCACCCAGTGGGGGTGTAAAAACCATTAGAGTCCGGCAAGATGCAGACTCGCACAATAGAGCCTTGTCAAGATGCAGGTTCACACCCAGTGGGGGTGTAAAAACCATTAGAGTCCGTCAAGATGCAGACTCGCACAATAGAACCTTGTCAAGATGCAGGTTCACACCCAGTGGGGGTGTAAAAACCATTAGAGTCCGGCAAGATGCAGACTCGCACAATAGAGCCTTGTCAAGATGCAGGTTCACACCCAGTGGGGGTGTAAAAACCATTAGAGTCCGTCAAGATGCAGACTCGCACAATAGAACCTTGTCAAGATGCAGGTTCACACCCAGTGGGGGTGTAAAAACCATTAGAGTCCGGCAAGATGCAGACTCGCACAATAGAGCCTAGTCAATATGCAGGTTCGCACCCAGTGGGGTGTAAAAACCATTAGAGTCCGGCAAGATGCAGACTCGCACAATAGAGCCTTGTCAAGATGCAGGTTCGCACCCAGTGGGGGTGTAAAATCCACTAGAACCTAGTCAATATGCAGGTTCGCACCCAGTGGGGGTGTAAAATCCACTAGAACCTAGTCAATATGCAGGTTCGCACCCAGTGGGGGTGTAAAATCCACTAGAACCTAGTCAATATGTAGGTTCGCACCCAGTGGGGGTGTAAAATCCACTAGAACCTAGTCAATATGCAGGTTCACACCCAGTGGGGGTATAAAATCCATTAGGACCTAGTCAATATACAGGTTCGCACCCAGTGGGGGTGTAAAAACCACTAGAATCTGGCAAAATGCAGATTCGTACCAGGTGGGGGTAAGTACCCACCAAAACCTTAAAAATGCAGATTCATACCAGGTGGGGGTAGGTACCCACCAAAACCTTAAAAAGGAAGCTCAAACCAGATAGGGGTTGGTACCTATCAAAATATTTATCATCCGGAGGATCAACAAGGAGCAGCATCCGAAGAATAACCGGGCAAAAGGGTTAACTCCTTCCCCTACCAACTAATTTTGTCGGTATACCAAAACCAACGAATTAGTTGGGCAGGTGAAGGGGGGGCAGCTGTAGACCCCTAATTTTGCCCGGCCTCTCAAAAAAGATAAAGGAGATCACCCGTAACAAGATAAAGCTCGTCTAGCATTACAAATAAGAGCCAAGGAGACTTCCCATATGAAGATAAAGCTTCAATAGACACATATCGGCATCAATTGACGTCCAAAACAGGCAAGGAGAGCTTCCCGGAGTCCCGAAACGCGCGAACCGGCCGGAACAGGTTGAGACGGCCGTCCCGGTTGGGACGGCCGTCCCAACCTGCCCTGACCGGCTGGGACGCGCATCCCGAAGTTGGGACGGCCGTCCCGAGCCCCGGTTATGTGGGACGGCCGTCCCGGGTTCCCGTGGGGTCCCGCACTGTGTAATTTTGCCATTTGAGACGGCTGTCCCAGTCCGGACGGCCGTCCCACCCCGGACGGCCGTCCCAAAGTGTGCCAGCTGCGAAAAACTATAAATAGGAGGCTCATTTGCCACTTTTTCACACCACGAGACACTCCAGAGAGCTCGAAACACTTTAGAGCACTTGTCTACTTCTCTCTCTCTCTCGAATGATCTTTCCGATCGCCTTAAATAGGTAACAATCGGTTAAGGAATTATATTCCGGCATTCGATTCTTCTTTAAATTTTTAGTGGGGTCGATCTTGTATTGGTGAGGAGAGTCCGTGTAGAGAGAGGGGTTGCCAAAACGCATCCTCATAGTTGGAGATTCTCAATACAAAGCTTGCTACGGAGGTTCTTTTCAATTCTCTTCTCTTTTATTGCTTTATTTATTGTTTTATTTAGCTTTATTTACTATTTATGCCATGTAGAGTAAAATCATGTAGATAGCTATTTTAATATCTCTTTTATTGCTTTATTTAGCTTTATTCATCATTTTATGCATATAACATAGAATAAAATCATGTAGATAGCCATTTAATATTATGTAATAAAATAGGGTAATCGCGTAATTTCTCGTAGTCTTTATTTAAATGAATTAATCTGTCATAGGGAACCCGAAAGGGGCGTTGTGGGGTGCTAACACCTTCCCCACACGTAACTAACTCCCTTACCCAACTCTGGTTATAATGGCCAAGTGCGGTTTTTCTTAAAATCAACATTTTTTCCTTTTCCAATGTTTAAGGTTAAAACATTGGTGGCGACTCCATAAGAACCTCTTTTCGAAAACCTTTTAAAACAAATACGCGAGTCTAAACCATCTTTTCGCGACCGCTCGCATAAACGTTTCGAGACGTCCTCCGGACGTCGGAAAGGGACGGCGGCGACAAATGGGATTTTTAGTTAACATAATGGCACTAGTATTATCACATAAGAGAGGAATTTTTCTGAGAATTAAACCATAATCCTCAAGTTGTTGTTTGATCCAAAGAGATTGAGCACAACAACTTCCAGCTGCAATGTACTCCGCTTCAGCTGTAGAAAGAGCAACACATGATTGTTTTTTACTGTGCCATGAAATTAGACTGCTTCCAAGAAGATGACAGGTGCCACTGGTACTTTTCCTGTCAAGCTTACAACCTGCAAAATCTGAGTCAGAGTATCCAATTAAATTTAATTTGGACTCACCAGGATACCATAACCCAACATTTAAAGTTCCTTTGAGATATTTGAGGATTCTTTTTGCAGCAGTAAGATGTGATTCTTTTGGTGCAGATTGAAACCTGGCACACATACAAACACTGAACATAATGTCAGGTCTACTTGCTGTTAGATATAGTAAAGAACCAATAAGCCCTCTATATTTTGTTTCATCAACCGGTTTTCCTTTTTCATCAGAATCAAGATAGCAATTTGTGGACATTGGAGTTGATGCTTCTTTGCAATGTTCCATCTCAAATTTCTTTAAAAGTTCTGTGCAGTATTTAGATTGATGAAGAAAACTTCCTTCTTGAAGTTGTTTAACTTGTAATCCAAGAAAATAGTTGAGTTCCCCCATCATAGACATCTCAAATTCTCCCTGCATATCTTTGATAAAATCTTTGCATAAAGACTCATTAGTGACTCCAAATATGATGTCATCAACGTATACTTACCAGAATTACATCATTATTCAATTTCTTTAAGAATAAAGTTTTATCAACCAAACCTCTTTGATAGCCTTTTGAAATGAGAAAAGTACTTAACCTTTCATACCATTGTCTTGGAGCTTGTTTGAGACCATACAGAGCTTTCTTTAATCTATAAACATATTCAGGATGAATATGATCTTCAAAGCTAGGTGGTTGAGTAACAAAAACTTCTTCATTCAAGTAGCCATTTAAAAAGGCACTTTTGACATCCATTTGAAATAACCTGAAACTTTTTATTCAAGCATAAGCAAGTAAAAGTCTAACAGCTTCTAATCTAGCAACTGGAGCATATGTTTCATCAAAATCAATTCCTTCTTGCTGATTATATCCCTTAGCAACTAATCTGGCCTTGTTTCTAGTTATTATGCCATTTTCATCCATTTTATTTCTAAAAACCCATTTTGTTCCTACAATATTGGCATTATCCGGTTTTGGAATTAATTCCCATACCTCATTTCTTGTGAATTGATTTAATTCATCATGCATAGCATTAATCCAGTTATTATCCTTTAATGCATCAGATATGGTTTTAGGTTCAATTTGTGATACAAATGCCATGTGATTGCAAAATTTATTTAAAGATCTTCTAGTGGAAACTCCCTGATTTATTTCACCAATAATGTTGTCTATTGAAAGATTTCTTGGATTTTTTCAATCTTTAGGTAGTCGCTCTTCAGCTTTCTTCAATTTCTTCAACCTCGTTTTTGAGAAACTGTTGATTCTGGCAGCTTTTAACCGATACATTTTATTAGTTAAAATATCTTCATCTGCACTATACTCAGAAACATTCTGCATATTTGTGTTAGTCTCATCAAATATAACATGGACAGATTCTTCTACAGTATTTAGCCTTTTGTTAAAGATTCTATAAGTATGGTTATTTAATGAATACCCCAAGAAGATACCTTCATCTAATTTGGAATCAAACTTTCCAAGGTTTTATTTTCCATTGTTTAAGACAAAAACCTTGCTTCCAAATACTCTAAAATAGTTTATGTTAGGCTTTTTTCCTTTGAATAATTCATAGGGAGTTTTCTTAAGAAAAGGTCTGATTAAAACACGGTTTAATACATGGCAAGCAGTGCTAATGGCATCATCCCAAAAAAATTTTGGTAATGCTTTCTCATTAAGCATTGTCCTAGCTAGCTCTTCAAGAGAACGATTTTTCCTTTCAACTACACCATTCTGTTGAGGAGTTCTAGGAGCAGAAAAAATGTGCTTGATACCATGTTTATCACAAAATTTGTTGAAATTTTCGTTTAAAAATTCTCCCCCATGATCACTTTGAATACAACATATAAAATAGCCTTTTTCATTTTGAATTTGTTTCGCAAATTTCTTAAACAAATGGAAAGTATCAGATTTTAATTTTAAAAATAGTGTCCAGGTAAATCTTGAGTAATCATCTACTATAACCAGTGCATATAGATTTCCTCCTAAGCTCATAGTTCAAGAAGGACCAAAGAGATCCATGTGCAAAAGTTCAAGAGGTCTAGATGTTGAAACAATATTTTTCTGTGAAAAAGAATTCCTTACTTGTTTCCCCTTTTGACATGCATCACATACTTTGTCTTTCACAAACTTAAGTTTAGGTAAGCCAACTACAAGATCTCTAGAAATCAGTTTGTTTAGATCATTCATATGAATATGAGCTAACCTCTTATGCCACAACCAAGAATCATTTTCTTTAGAAATTAAGCAACAGTTTTCAGCAGAATTAGTATCTAACATGTAAATATTGTTGATCCTCTTACCAGTAATCAATACCTGTTCTGAATCTGATTTGATTATTTGACATTGATTTTGCCCAAAGACAACTTTGTGTCCTTTATCACAAAGCTGACTAATACTAATCAAATTATGTTTTAAACCCTCAACATATAATACATTGTTAATAATACCTGATTCTGTGCATTTGATGTCACCTATTCCAAGGATTCTTCCTTTGTTATTATCCCCATAGACAACAGTCCAACCATTCTTTAATTTCAAGTTGTAAAATTTTGTAATATCACCTCGTCATATGTTTAGAACGACTCATCGTCAAGGTACCAGTAGATCTTCAGTTTGTTTTGCCCGAAAAGAAATTAGTATAGTTGCAAGTACAAAATAATACGTAATTGAAATAAACAATTAATTCTCGCATTGGAAGTAAAATATTAATCGATTAATTTGATATTCAATCGATTAATCAAATTCTGGAGAGAATATATCAGAATAATAATCGATTTAAACGAGGAATAATCGGTTAATTTTGCCCTGTTAATGATTTTAACTGATATAAATCTATTTTAATCGATTAAAACAGTTAAACTAGATTCTAGAGAACATTTTAATCGATTAATTCGCATTTCAATCGATTAAAACTGTATGGACAGCTTTTCTGGTATTTTCTGTAAGTGATTTTAACCGATTAAAATAGTTTATATCAATTAAAATACTCAGTCCATGAGTCCAGAATCGAATTTGTTGTTTTGAGTACCAAGGGACTTCCATATTTTGTTCCTGCAAAACAGATTAGGCATATTTCTGGTACCCCTTTTAAATTATTGGGTCCAATCATGTTATTTGAAATGGCTTTTTGGGTATCCACTTCATTTTACCTTTAGGAATAACATATTTCTTAATTTTACAATATTTCACAGAATGGCCTTTTTGCATGCAGTAAAAACATTTAACAAAAGGAGATGACACAGATTTATTATATGCAAAATAGTTTTTAAGAGCTCTAGTTTTCTTTCCAATGGGAGGTGTAAAACCTATTCTGTGACACCTTTAATACCAACATTCACTTTATTATGATTTATTAATTATTATTGGTTCCTCTTAGTATTTGATTACCAATACACTCTTGTAGAAGTAAAGTACACAATAATTAGAACATACACTTAGTGATTAATATACATATCATTCGTAAGTGTCAAGTATAACTAGATAGTAAATATACATAAAGTCATCCCAAAATACACCTAACAAGGGTTCATAAGACCAGAGCAAACAAACTAACTAGACAAACTAACTATACAACCTAACTAAAGAGGAGATATATTTTGTACGTCCACTAAAATGAAGTATCTCTTGTAGCACTGTAGTGGTGTCCGATCAAGTCCTCTACTTAGTACTTGCAATGATCGTATTTAAACTTTACTTGGAGATGATACCAGGGATGAGTTGTGTTCAACGTCACCTATGCAAACATTTCATAATAACAATACATGCACAGAAAGGGTAAGACAACTTTATATTCACTTAGAGCATGCAAATAACATTGATTTAATTAGAAATTACACATACAAACATACTAGTAATCAACACACAAATGATATGATATTATGAATGCAATGTATCCACTAATCTTTTCTAGGACACATTCTAGTATGCAAGACCATGGGGATCCCAAAACCACTTTCTCTTTTTTTTTCTTTTTTTTCTTTTTTTTTTCGAGAAGGATCAGGAGTTTCACTGGAACATCTCACCGCCTCGCGGTAGTATACTCATAATTACTTGTCCAGCTCAACTGATCATGAGAAACCCTGGGGCTTTAGTCAGGATAATCAAGCTTGGTAGTGAGAGTCTCACAGCTTAGGTAGCGAGCCTGAGCCACATATGAGCTCGATCACACTCAATCATCCCCGAGGTTAGCATGGAACCGACCCCGATTTTCCATATCCTCCTCATACACTCAATCTCTCGACTCATGAACATGATGCATGACTTATCATAACTTCTTCACACTCTTTCAAATTTGTTTCACCTCATTATACTTAAATCACATCTTAACTTCTTCAAAATAATACTAGGTTATTTCTTAAGAAAAATCCGACGAGTTTCCCCGTAAATCTGGACATTCCCAAAATTTTTAACACCTGCAAAATAACCAAAAACAGCCCAGAACACTTCTACTTTTCACCAAACCATCCTTCCACCTCATCATATTCATCATCACTCAAAATCATAATTTTCTCAATTTTAATTTATTTTTCTTAAATAATAATAATAATTGCAAATAATTTCCTCAAAATTATTAAAAATTCATTTTCACTTACAATTACTTGTTTTCTCCTAGATCAAAATTATTCTAATACTTTTGAAAAATATTTATTAATTAAATAAAAATATAAAAATTCACTTCATAATTAAATTATAAAATTCAATTTAATATATCAAAAAAATAGTTTTCTTTCTCACATAGTTCATTTCTCACACCTTTCCTCCATTCCACCAAATTATACAATGCAATTCTATATGCTAATTCATCTTAACAAAAACATTCCACAATAATTTTCTACTTATCATGCTTCATAACATACATACAATATATCTCAATAATCAATTTAAAGCAATTATCATAATACTAAACATAGAAATAGGTTAATTCTCAATCTAAATTCATCAATAAATCATATAAAATTACTAATGATTAAGCAATCGATTCAAACAACATTCATGGATGTCTTATAATCATACAAGGTTCCATACACTCAAGTTGCTCCATTTAGAAGCCATAAAATTCACATAATCTTAAAACTTTAAAAATTCATCAAAAATAGATATAACATTCAAATAATTCCAAATAAATTTCTAATTAACTTAGAAGTAAAGGGACTTCTTCTCAATGCTATTTCAAGCAAAAGTGAATTATAAAAATTATCCTACCCCTTACCTTATGTTGTAACTTGGTGAAGAGTAACTCTTGATCAAATAATCTATCAAGTCTTTGGGTCTCCTCTTTGCACCTCTAAGTAGCCTCCTACATGCCAATTTAATACCCCTATTAAATCCTTAATTCCAATTATATTAGACCTCTAAAATCTCACCTCCTTCATAGCCTAAAATTCTAAAATTCAAGACTATGGTTCTTTGAGTTATAAAATCATTTCTAGGGCCTAAATTGATGCTAATTGAATTAATACAAGTAGAAGAGAGAAATGGAAGTAATACACTTAGAGTAGGAAGAATCCTAATAACAAATATGGACAAGGTTCAGTATTTCAGAATTTTCTAGAGTCATATAAGCTGTTTTGGCATGAGGTAAGAGCCAAAATTTCAATAACTTAATTACCTACAATATTGATGAAGGAAATAAATTCAAATACCCTGTAGAATAAATGCAGTTTTTCAGTTTACAGTGGTTGTTTCCAACATGGCTCAACTACAATACCACTCTGAACATGCCTTGGTAATTTGACTATAACTCATGCTACACATAAGCTATTAACATGAAACAATTTTATAAATTTCGGGGAGATAATTTCCTACAACTTTTATGAAGGAATAAAGTCCTAATTTCACACGTATCCATCTCAGTAATTCAAAAACCTAGGCTGTTGAAACAGGACTACCTCTTAACGTCACAGCTAGAACACTTGATAGTAAAATGGGCATAACTTAAGCTATAAAAATTCGTTTAATGTGAAACCAGTTTCTAAATTTCGACAACTTAAAGAGCTACAACTTTCATGAAGATAACAATTCCTAATTCTGTTCACAAACGTCCCAAAATTCAATGAACAGTGACTTACAAATTAGGATGCTTAAGGTTTTTAGCTTAATCACTTCTAATCCTCAATTCTAAGTATTATTCTAGTGTCCTAGGTGTAAAACCTACAATAACACTCTTCCTACTTCCATTCAAGCTCATTCAAGTGAGGATAAAAATAGAAAATGCACCATTTTGAAAAATAAAACGGTAGAAATGTAGAAGAGATTGAGATAAACCAACTTACCTCTTGGAGCTTCTCAAGAAAATCAAGATTTTCCCATCCAAATCAAGCTTGAAGGTAAGGAAAATTTTGAGAGAAAGAGAGAAACGAGGAAACTACGGTTGCAGAATGACACTCTTTCTTTTTAAAGTCAAACATTTCACCTAATAATCCGCTCAACGGATTATAGGCCGCAAGTAATAAGATTTCAAACATAATCCGCTCAGCGCATTTCTGATGCGCCCAGCGGATTACATTACAAAAAAACTTTCTTTATTTTCTCCTTTTTATTCTAGCCAGGATTTGAACCCACAACCCCTAAGACTCCAACATCACTCCAAACCATATTAACCATCATATGTTTCTTGTCAATTTATACACATAATAAACTTTTAATGTACCCACACTCAATGCATAAAAGAAAATAATAATTTCTAAATGTGACAATTAAAATTGTTAAGTTCATACTCAATGTTCAGGCACACACACACACACGAGTATTTTCTAAAAATTCCCGAAAATCATAAATAATCTAATAAACATAAAACTCTACAGTTACTTTACCCAATTCCTAATAATTTAATTCTTAAAATTTTGACAAAAGTTGTAGAGGTACTGAGAATTAGGATGTTACAATTCTCCCCCACTAAAAAAAATTTCGTCCTCGAAATTTGCTTACCTTATGGGAAAAGATGAGGGTGAGATTCCCTCATTTTGCTCTCTAACTCCCACGTTGCATCTTCATCACCTATTCCACTCCATACGACCTTAACTAGAGGTATATCTTTTCCACGTAAGTGTTTCATCCTTTGATCCACAATACACGCAGGTGGTGCTTCATATGTTAGATTATCCTTCAATTGTACTGTATCGAGTTCAATGATGTGAGAAGGATCAGAAATATACTTTCTGAGTTGTGAGACATGAAAAACATTATGGAGGTTTGAAAGAATTGGAGGTAAGGCTATTTGATAAGCCACAAGGCCAATCTTTTTCAGAATTTGGTAAGGACCAATAAATTTTGGGGTGAGTTTTCGAGATTTCAAAGCTCTTCCAACTCCAGTAGTAGGTGTAACTCTCAGGAATACATGGTCACCCTCTTCAAATTCCAACGACTTTCTCCTCTTGTCATAATAACTCTTTTGTCTACTCTGTGTTGTCTTCATCTTTTCTTGAATGATCTTCACTTTATCAGTAGTTTGTTGCACAATTTATGGTCCCAAAATGAGATTCTCTCCTGAGTCATACCAGCATAAAGGTGTCCTACACTTCCTTCCATAAAGAGCTTCATATGGTGCCATCCCAATACTTGTATGAAAACTGTTATTGTAGGTGAATTCAATTAAATGCAGAGACTTGTCCCAAGTATCCTTGAATTCTATAATGCAAGCTCGTAGAAGGTCTTCAAGAGATTGAATTGTTCTTTCTGACTGTCCATCCGTTTGCGGATGATAAGCTGAACTCAATCGAAGCTTTGTCCCTAATGCTTGTTGCAAACTTCCCCAAAACTTGGAAGTAAAACGTGGATCTCTCGCGATACAATACTTGAAGGTACGCCGTGTAACCTCACTATCTCCTTAAGATATACTTGTGTCAATTTTTCCAATGAATAACGAATGTTGATAGGTAGAAAATGCGCTGACTTGGTCAATCTGTCAATAATTACCCAAATTGCATCATATCCTATAGGAGTTCTTGGCAATCCAGATTACGAAATCCATTGCTATGTCTGTCCCATTTCCATTCTGGGATATCCAAAGATTGTAACATTCCCGTGGGCCTTTGATGTTCAACCTTTACTTTCTCGACATACCAAACAAGATGCTACGTACTCGCCACTCGATATTTTCATTCCCGACCACCAAAATAACTTCTTCAAATCTTGGTACATCTTGGTAGTTCCTGGGTGAATACTCAACTTACTCTTATGGGCTTCCTCTAAAATCATCTTCTTGATTTCATCATCTCGCGAATACAAATTCGATCTCCGAATCTCAAAATTCCACCTGTGTCTTCCTGAAAATCGTTTTCTTTTCCTTGAGATACCAAAGTCTTCTTGCCTTGCAAAAATTCATCTCGTTAATTGTGTTGCCTTAACTTGTTCAAGAAAATTGCTAGTTATCTTCAAAGTTCCAAACTTAAAACTTTTGGGAGTTATCTCCATAGCTAAATTCAAATCTCTCAATTTTTCCACCAAGTCCAATTCTTTGACCATCATTGTTGACATATACAAAGACTTTCGGCTTAAAGCATCCGCCACTACATTGGCTTTCCCGGGTGATAATGAAGTTCAAAGTCATAGTCCTTCAAAAATTCTATCCACCGACGTTGCCTCATATTCAACTCTTTTTTATCAAACAAATACTTAAGACTCTTATGGTCACTCGAAAACTTCAAATCTTGCACCGTATAGATAGTGTCTCCAAATCTTCAATGCAAACACCACAGCTGCCAACTCAAGATCATGTGTAGGGTAATTTACTTCATGCGGTCTCAACCGCCTTGAAGCATATGCCACTACATTTCTATTTTGCATTAATACACAGCCTAACCCTTGCTTCGATGCATCACAATACACTTCAAAATTCTCATGAGGGTTTGGAAGTATCAATACCGGAGCGTAAGTCAATTTATCTTTCAACTTTTGAAAATTCTCCTCACACCGACTCGTCCATACAAAGGGTTGTCCTTTACGAGTCAACTTGGTCAAAGGTAAGGCTATCTTTGAGAATCCCTCAATGAATCTCCTATAATAACCAGCTAGACCCAAAAAGCTACGAATCTCAGTAATACTCTTTGGTCTTTCCCATTGCAATACAGCTTCCACTTTCATCTGGATCTACGTAAATGCCATCTTTATTAATCACATGACCTAAATAACTCACCTTCTCCAACCAAAACTCACACTTTTCCAACTTAGCATACAACTGTTTCTCCTTCAAAACTTCCAACACTGCTTGGAGATGTTCTGCATGTTCTTCCTTGGTCTTAGAATAAATCAAAATGTCATCAATGAATACTACTACAAACTTATCCAAATATGGATGAAAGATCCTATTCATGTAATCCATGAATATCGCAGGAGCATTAGTCACACCAAATGGCATAACCAAATATTCATAGTGTCCATATCGGGTCCTGAAAGCAGTCTTCGGTATGTCCTCTGGCTTAACCATAATCTGATGATATCCTGACTTCAAATCAATCTTGGAAAATATAGTTGCACCTCTCAGTTGATCCATCAAATCATCAATTCTTGGTAACGGATACATATTAACCATCATATGTTTCTTGTCAATTTATACACATAATAAACTTTTAATGTACCCACACTCAATGCATAAAAGAAAATAATAATTTCTAAATGTGACAATTAAAATTGTTAAGTTCATACTCAACGTTCAGGCACAGACACACACGAGTATTTTCTAAAAATTCCCGAAAATCATAAATAATCTAATAAACATAAAACTCTACAGTTACTTTACCCAATTCCTAATAATTTAATTCTTAAAATTTTGACAAAAGTTGTAGAGGTACTGAGAATTAGGATGTTACATATTCCACCACGGTTAATAACTAATTTTTGAGAATCAAGTATCATATCAAGACTAGTCTTTCCTTTTGCTAGTTTAGATGCAGTCTTTATTAAATATGTTACTTTTTCTTGCAACTCAGGACAATTTTTACAATCTTTAACATTACACATGCAATCAAAGTTATTATCTATATCTGAATTTTCATTTTTGATTTCTTCATCAACAATTTTCTTTTCAAGAATAGTGATCTTGTTTTCTAATAGATTATTCATACTTTTTAATCTTTTGTTTTCAGTTTCTAATCTTTTAGCTACAGCATGCATTTCATAAAAGGCATCTTGTAAAGAACTATAGTTCAAAGTAGTTGTTGAGTCGAACTTACACTCGGTTATTGGAGAATCTGAATTGACCATTAAGCATGTCTCTGTAGTTTCTTCATAGGCCATTTCAAGGGTTTTCCACATTTGTGCAGCAGTTTGACAATGTGCTATCCTGAAAAAATTATTTCGTTAAGTGCAGTATATAATGATATTTTTGGCAATACAATCATCTTGGATTAATTTCTTTTCACAATCATTTAAGCTAGACCAATCTTTGTTAAAAATATCAGTTTCTTGTTCAATGATATTCCAAACATTTATACTAACAGATTCAATAAAGATCTTCATCCTAATCTTCCAAAATGAATAATTTGTTCCACAAAACAGTGGAGGTCTATCAATACAAGCACCCTCAGAGAATTTATTTCCAGCCATGGATCGAAGAACTTAAATAACTTTCAAGCACCTCCCTCTGATACCAACTGTTACAAAAGTAGGCTGAGATCAAGAGGGGGGTGAATTGATCTTTGAAAGATTTTCGCAATTAACAGATTATATATTTGTAAAAATAAGATTTCAGATCTGTTCTTGAATCACAAAGCAATCAATCAACAATAAACGCAACAACAAAATTAAAAGAGGAGAAAGGTTTAGAAAGATATCACCGGTGTTTATACTGGTTCACCCAATACCAGGGCTACGTCCAGTCTCCAGCCAAATTCTAGCTGGGTTCCACTAGATCAAATGTTTTACAGATTACAATCTTACACGTAATCTACCACAAGAACCACAATTCCAGTTCCTGCACCTAACCTTTCACCAAGAACCAAATTCCAGTTCTTGACAACCTCTACAACCAAATTCCAGCTGCAGAGAAACCAGTGTCCACAATTCTAGGCACCAAACCTTACAGTAAAAGAATGAAAAGAAATGAAAAGAAGAAACAAGAATGCTCAAACCAGTTTTATGCAATTCTGCAGTGTGTTTCTTCTTCAAAAGAAAGCAATTTGCCTCAAGAAAGATTTTCAAATAACTTCACAAAAAACTAGCGCGAATATTTCTTGAAAGAGTGCTAAAGTTTGCTTGCTTGATTGCTAAAGGATGTGTAAAAGATTGATATATAAAAAGTTCAAGCAACTCTATTTATATAGAAGATTTTCAAAACTGTTGGTTTAATTAATCTGTTAAAATAATCTTTTAATCTGTTAAAAGTGTAGTTTTAATATGTTAAAACTTCTTTTAATCCATTAAATCGTTCTTGATTCTTTAACAGATTTGTTTTAACTGATACGACAATGTTTATATCAATTAAAACTCTTTACAAAAAATCTTCTAATTTGTTTTAATCGATTGTTTCGTGATTCAATCGATTAAAATACTGTAAAACTTTCTTGTAAAATTTTCAAAGTGATTTTAACTGATAAAAATAAGTTTTAATCGATTAAAACGCTGTGTAGAAATTTTCTAAGTTGTTTTAATCAATTGAAACGTGTTTTAATCGATTAAAAAGGTTCTGATCGGTCATAACTCAATTCTGATCGATCATATCTGATTCTGATCGGTCATTATTGCATTCTGATCGATCATCCTGAACTCTAAGTGGTTTTAATCGATTAAAACTAAGTTGTATCGATTAAAATACTGCAAAAACACTTCTCTTAACATTTTAAGTGATTTTAATCGGTTATTTTGAAGTTGTATAAGTTAAAATACTGACAGAAGGTTTTCAAAACTTTCTTTAGTGAAAACAATCGGTTATTTCGAAATTATATCAGTTAAAAACTTGTTTAAAAAAGCTTTTGTCAAAATACTTTGTTTTTAATTGTTTAAACGTTTTTAGAGGCATTTTGCAAAATCTTTTAAGTGAAGAAACCTCATGCAGCAGAAAAGATAAAAATGATTATACCTAAGCAGAGCTGCAGACATACTAATCCCTCTACTCTTTTATCTAAGTGACTTTTGTCCGCTACAAAGTTGCCTTTGACTTCATATTTGACTTCATTAAATCAATAAGATCTTTGCCAAAGTATTTCAATAAGATCTTCATCACTTTCACTAGGCTCCATAAATTAGGATAGGAAGATTTCCTGTACACAGAAAATAAGAGAAAAAAAAAAGATTTTTCTCAGAAGCCCAAAGCAGCCAGATGGCCGTCTCGCCTTATAAGGTCGAGACGGCCATCTCGACTCCCAAGTGGCGAGACAGTCATCCCGATAAGGCGAGACGACCATCTCGGTCTGACAGGCACACAAAACTATAAATAGGGGTCTCCCTTCCTCGTTTTAAACAACTTTTCACCAGAATTAGACCTCCAATACTCTTCTAGAACCTCTCTGAAGCATTTCCAGAGTTCCAGTTCTCTTCTTAGACACTCTAGAGTCTTTCTGTCAGTAGAGGAGTGAGGGTGTTGTAGAGTGAGAGGATAGCCAAAAAGCCTCCTCAAATCCTCAAAAGATTAATACAAAGCTTACTTCGGAGGTTTCTTTCACATACTCTCTTTTATTGCTTCCTTTATAACTTTTCTTGTATGCATATTAAGTATTAAAGCCATGTAGACATTTAATTTCTGCAAGTAGATGAAATAATAAGGGTAAAAGCATAATTTTTTAGTTTTCATTTTATAAGCTAGTCCGTCATAGGGAACCTGAAAGGGGTGTTGTGGGGTGCTAACACCTTGCTCACACGTAACTAACTCCCTTTTCCGACTCTGGTTGTAATGGCCAAAGTTGGTTTTTTTCTAAAACCACTGCCTTTTTACCTTTTTCAGTGTTTATGGTCAAAACACTAGTGGCGACTCCATAGAACCCTTTTCAAAAACCTCGTCTTTAGGTCCAGCCCGGTTATCGGACAACCTAAAGGTGTTGAACACTTCTTTAAAAAACACGAGTCAATCAAAACCATCGCGTCGCTACGACCGCCTCTTTTGACGGCAGTGACAATGATGAATCAGAAATGGAAAAACGATTTTCACTTTGTCATAATCGATTATACTGGTAACATAATCGACTATAAAAGTTCAAATTTGAAAAATATATCCGTTTTGAAGAATACATATTTTTTAATACATCCTGATTTTTTTCTACGAAAGTATTAATGACCAACGACTATTTTCTGATGCTATTTTCCTATTTAAATGAGTTTTGAAGAAAAATAAAAAACACACAATTATAGAATTCAAAAATACAATTTTACATTCATTCAATTTTAAGAAAAGAACTTTGAGTAAGGCAACAAAGATATTTTACACCTTCTGAGAAAATCTTATTCTCTATTGCCTTCTGCAGATTTATTGTTAATCACACTTGTTCTTGGAGGTTGGCATTCTACAGGCTTCTACAATTTGTTGTCTCTATTACCCAGGTGTGACTGTTCTATTTTATTACCTTCATCCTTTGTGGGCTTAGGTGGTTGTTGTTAAATTCCCTTTTTAGGATTTAGGTTGTTGCTCTTATTTTCTTTGCCTACAAATTAAGGGTTTTCTTGTGTGCACTATTTATTGAGAAGTGTGTTTCTCTGTTCATCCCTTTGATTTGTTCGGGGAGGTGTTCATCCTTAGTGGGATTCTAAGGAGGTATTTTCATCCCTTTGATTTTTTTGAGGAGGTGTTCATCCCAAGTGTGATTCTAGGGAGGTGTTCATCCTTTGTGTGTTGGTGGCAAAGGAGGTGTTTTCCATTTGTTCCAAGGAGGTGTTCATCCCTAGTGGGATTCTAGGGAGGTGTTCATCCTTAGTGAGTTTCTAAGGAGGTGATTATCTTTTTAATTAGTTTATTTTTTACTGGTTCCTCTGCTGAGTTGATTATAATTTTTAAACTGAATTTGAAATATAGTGAATTGGGGTCACTCTTGTGATTAGAGTTGACTATACCCGAACCAGTATAAATTATTGTGTGCTTTTCTCTTCCTTATACCTCTATGATAACATCTACTTATTTTCTTCCCTTTATCTCTCTGATTATATCGCTTCTGCTATATCTATATTTTATCTGATGATTAAAATTGAATTAACAAATTATTTGACATCTTAAATTAAATAAATTTTTAATTTGGCATTTAATTTAATTTGTGCATCTATTCATCCCCCTCTAGATTCCATTTGTCTAACAAGTGGTATTAGAGCTTGGTTAAATAAATTATTTCTAAATGATATGTCAAGATGTCTATGCATAATCAGGTTTACAGGGAAGTAGCCTCAATAACCAGACCACCTTTATTTGAAGGAGAAGACTATCAGTTTTGGAAGGCGAGAATGAAATTTTTTTTACAAACACTAAATTATGGTGTTTGGGATGTTGTACTCAACGGTCCCTACATTTCGATGAGAACAATAGAGTCTGGAGTTATTCCAAAGACTTTTGACCATAGACACCAAATGAAAACAAGTGTGCCCAATATGATGTAAGAGCCCGAAGCGTTATTGTTTCTACCTTAACTCGTAATGAATTTTTCAAGGTCTCATAATGCAAGACAGCAAAAGAAATATGGGGCACTCTTGAAGTGACACATGAAGGAACCAATGAAGTTAAGCGAGCACGTAAGAACACACTCATCCAGGAGTATGAATTGTTTCAAATGTAGCAGAATGAAAGCATCACGGATTTCCAGACACGCTTCACACATATAGTAAATCACTTGAAAGCATTGGGAAAGAGTTTTGACAATGAGGAGTTGAACACAAAGATCTTGAAATCCTTAGACAGGAATTGGCAACCAAAGGTCATTGCTATTACAAAATCAAAGGATCTCACAGAAATGAATATTGCTACCCTATTTGGAAAGTTGCGAGAGCATGAGATGGAACTACAAAGGTTAAAGAACGGTGAACAGAACCAAGCCAAGATGATAGATCTAAATGCAGTAAAAACTTCACATGATGAAAGTGAAAATGAAGGTAAGTTTTTGGATTCTGATATATCTCTTTTTGTTAAAAAGTTTACTCGGTTTATAAAGAACAGGAAAAAGGGATAGCAAAGAAAGGAGAAAACCAATAGGTACGAGTGCTATGGATGTGGAAAGTTTGGCCATATCAAATCAGACTGTCTGGAACTTAAGAAAGAGAAGAAAGATGTGAAAGAGAAGAAGAAAGAGAAGAATGATATCTATAAGAGCAAACACAAAGATTATATTGCTTGGGAGGATAATGACTCTTCCACAACACAAGAGAGCTCTTCTGAAAGTAGTGATGGAGAAGAAGAAACAAATATTTGCTTGATGACAAAGAGTGATAATGAAGCCTCATCACAAGAAACCTCATCACAAGTAAGTAGTACACAATCCTTAAATACATATGATGAGTTGCTTGAAGCCTATCAAGAAATGTTTGAACATCTTGAAAGATTAGCTAAGAAACATACTGCACTTAAACAAAAGTTTCATGCATTAGAAAACACTGTTAGTATTCTTGAAGAAGAAAATGAGTGCTTAAATAAGGATGTTGAAAAATTTAAAACTATATCTAAAAATAAAGAAGTTGTTAAACCTTGCGAATATTGTAATCATTTGGAAAATGAGGTTTTCAAGTTAGAGAAAATAATGAGCAATTTTTCCAAATCTTCTGCTAATCTTGACTCTATGTTAGGTTATCAAAGAGTGGATTCTAGCAAAGCTGGACTTGGTTACAAACCCAAGGAAAGTCTAGAACCTCATAAAATTATTTTTGTGAAAGAGTAAAGGAAAACAGATGAAAAACCAATTTTAAGAACTTTAAGAAACTCATTTAGATCTCTTCAAAAAAACCAGCATGTTTTTATTGCATGAAATTAGGCCATACATCAAGTAGATGTTACATAAAACATTTTGGCATATCTAATGGCAAATATGAATGGCTGCCTAAAGGAACAAAGCATTTATACATGTCTAGATGATAGTTGAGCATCTAATAGATTATGAATTTTTGGAAAAAAAAATTCTTGTTGTCATAATCGATTATGACATCACCATAATCAATTATGATGGGTCAAATGTGATACTGATGAATTTTTTTGCTGTGATAATCAATTATGTTGTCTTCTAGAGTGAAATTTCTTGTTGTCATAATCGATTATGACAAAAAACTTTTGAAAGTTTGAAATTTTTTTTTTAATTACATCATGGTTCTATTCTTTTATCCTTAGTCTTTTGGCAGAGACTTGTGATTCTACTAACTTTTTAAGGACCCAAAGATGATGAAAGGGTACCTAGATTTGTATGTTGATATTATAGGTGATTATCAAGAATAAGAAATCAATGCAGGTTATTGGAGCTAAATGGGTGTACAGGAACAAGCTAGATGAACAGGAAAATATTACAAAGTTTATTCTTGTCTCCCATGCCTCTCGCATTGAATATCTGCACTTATCTCGTCACATAAATTCAATTGTTGACCAACTTTGAATTTTGAATGTTTGAATTTTGAAAATTTGAATTTATGAAAATTTGAAATTATTAAAGTTTGAAATTTGAAAGTTTGAGATTTTTTAAATTTAAAATTTTGCAGTTTGAGATTTTAAAATTTGAAATATTTGCAGTTTGAGATTTTTGAATTTGAATTTGAATTTGAATTTGAAATTTGAATTTGAAATTTGGAATTTGTTGGAATTTGAATTTGAAATTTGTTGCAATTTGAATTTGAAATTTGAAATTTGGAATATGAGTGAATTTGAATTTGAATTTGAAAGTTATCTCAATAAGAAGACTGTAATTGGGGGAAACTACTGCATTCCATTCCATTATCTCTACAATCATTTCATTCCCCTATCTTTCTCTCTTTTCATTTGCCTTGGGTATTCTACATATTGCCTCCTTAATATGATGTTCTTCTCTATGACACTTTGTGATGCATTATCTTCTCTGCCTTGATTTATGTACTAATCTGTGCAAATTTGTGTTCAATTTCTATTGTAATATTTTTCATAATTATTAATGAAATAAGGAGAGATTTTGATGATATTAATCTATGTGAAACAGGGGGAGATTTTTTTTCTCTTGAAATAATTTTTTATGATTATCAATAAAACAGGGAGAGATTTTAATGAATTAAAATATGTATGAAATTCATTCCTAATTCTGAATTAAATAGGGGGAGTTAGGAGAAGTTTTTCTCAGATGAGTTAAGGGGAGCTTTGTTATTAACATATCTAGGGGGAGTTTAAATATATTGGGCTAATCTGTGCTACACTATACTGTGCAAATCTGTGCTAATCTTGACCTGGCTATATAGAGTCAAGTTGACAAATTTGGAGATTGCTCATGAAATGCAGGAAAGAACCTAGAGGAGGATAGGCTAAGAGGAGGGTTTTTTGAGCTAGAAGTGTCACTCACCTTTGAAGTCTATCCCTTCTCTTTCTTTTCTTTTTCCCTCTTTTTTCTTTTTCTTCTTCTCTCTTTTTTTCATTTTTTCTTGGTCCTTACTAACTTCTTGAGAAGAGAGGAGTCTCAAAATGATCTTGCACCCTTGGAAGGTAAAGGAAAACTTACTGGTATAGTCGTCATGAAAAGTTTGTTTGTCAAATTGTCATGGCCTACCTAGTAAAATGTGAGACGCTTCCATTAGCACATCACAAAGAACCTCATCTTTGTAATTCCCGATCACAAAGTTAGTGAGAACTTGTTTATTGACCTCAATCTCACCTTGCTCACTAAATCACAAAATCTTAAAAGGCTTGGCATGAGGACTAATAGGTAGACCAAGCTTGTCTACTACCCTCGTGCTAGCGACATTTATACAACTTCCCTCATCAATGATGAATGAACCTAATTTGTCGTTAATAAGGCAGTGAGTGTGAAAATATTTTCTCTGTGGGTTTTGTCAAGGTCTTTCTAGACTTGACCCAACATCCGTCTTACTATCAACAAATTGCCTTCACAAGGCTTGATTTCTTCATCACTTGAGGAAGGGTGTTCAGAGGAACTCTCTCTATAGGGGGGTGGGGCAGAGGAATGTTCACTCTCGACATCTTTGTTAGATCAAAATCATAGTTCTTTTGATAGGGCAGTTTAAAATAATGTGCACGTACCTAAGACAGTTAAAACATTTGATAGAACTAGTCCTTTGAGGCACGATGGCATTAAGAGTGGGGTTCCTTGAAGAGTTTCCCTTAGGGGTTGTCTCTTTGAGAGACTTGGAAGGGTTCCTCTCTGATTTTTCTTTTTCCTTTGCTTTTCCCTTCCAATTTTAACTATAATAGTTATTATGCGAATAACTCCTCCCAGCCTCATCCTTTCTTTTTAGTTGAGTTTCAATCTTAGGGGCAAGGTGTAAAATGTTTTCTATAGAAGAGTACTCGTATAATTCTACTAAGTCCTAAATGTCTCTTCTAAGACACTAACAAACCTTGTTACCTTAGACTCGTTAGTTTCATCATGCATACCGGCCCTAAGCAAGAAAGATTTTAGCATTTTAAAGTAATTATTCACATACATGTTTCCCTATTAAAGCCATTGAAGCTTCAACAAGAGTTCCCTCCTATAGTAGGAAGGAAGAAATATATCGCACAATAAATGTTTAATGTCCATCAAAGAAGTTGGCCGTAGTCCTTGGTAATTATCATTACAGACCTTATGCCACCATATCATGGCATATCCTTCAAATTCATCTACCACTAAGTCTACTTGGTTTTGGTCCCCTATTAGGTTTACATTGAAAATTTGGTCTACTTTAGCTTCCCAATCCAAGTATACTTCTGGATCATTGTCTCCATGAAACTTTGGAATCTTGATGTCGTTTCTTCTTGGAGTGTTGGTGCGCCTAAAATGTCTCCTTCCATGGTACCTCCTATCTTCTTCTTCTTGGGAACTTGGTGAGTATGAACGTCTTCTCTCTCTTTGGGACTTCTCCGCTTCATGTTTTTCGATTATCTCCCTAAAATATCTTTCACTTTTGATGAGTCATTATATTCTCATATTTTCTTCCCTTTCTGAACTTATTTTAATTAGTGTTTCTGGCTTAATTTTCTATTATTAGTGAATTTTTATTGATTGGGTTTCATTGGGCCAATAATTCATATTTTAATTAATTTGAATCTATTTGATCTAATTTTTGCTCATTATTATTTTCATGACAGTTTAAAGCAATTTTGGGCCTAGAAGATTGGGCCAGATGTCAATTACAGTTTAAAGAAATTTTGGGCTTGGAAAATTGGGTCAATTGTCATATTTTATTCTATACAGGTACTAACATTGGTTCACTGTTTTATTTATCATTTTTTCTACAGAGCTCCAAAAATCATGATTCTAAAATAATTATAAACTACACACATTCATCTTTCCAGAGAATACAGAATCATTTAATTTGAAGCTAAATTGGATTTGACATAAATTATCCAACATGAGTCAAGTGCACCAGGCTGGCCCAATGGACATGCTTCAGTAATTTAAGTCTCCTAAATTCATTAGACCTCAAAAAATAGTAGAAATGGTGGCATTTTAAAGATAACTCAAAAGTATTTCAAAGGAGACTAGACTCGCTTAATTTAGATAAGTATTGAAAATACTACACGTGTTTGAAGTTCACAGACCTGCACTAAAGCCAACTTATGATATGTTTTGTGGACCAATTGGGCCCAAACCTAGATTAAGATTAGGGTTAGGGTTATTTATATAAGCGAGATGTAGGGTTGAGGGGGAAGGACACCACACAGCCGCCTTTCATTTTCTAAAATTTGTATTCAAGTTTGTTTACTCTTCTGTCATTATTTTAAATTCTTGTTTCAATTTTAATTATGTCTCTTCTTCTGCGTTTTTTATTTTCCATGGATAGTTAAATCTTTGTATTGATTTTCTGAGGAGAATGCAAGTAGATCTTTGAGATTTTGTTCTTCAATTTCATTTCATTTGTTCTCTTAACTCTTCATCTTCTAATCTTAGTGTTGAATTATAATTTATTTATGTTTAATAAACTGAAACTAATATCACAGTTTGCTTAATTTTGTGTTAGAGTTGAGATTATGTGATGTATGCAATGCTTAATTGTATAAGGACACTACTAGAAAAATGTCAAATAGTAACCGAAATCAATGACTGAAAAAGTTAGTTACTATTAGTGATCGAATCAGTAACTAAATTATTATTTTTTAATTTAGTAACTCGAAATAGTAACTAAATTTTCGGTCACAATAAATCGGTTACTATTTCAGCCACTTTATTATTTAATTTACTTTTTTATTATTTAATTTAATTTTTTAATTTTTTTAATTATTCTAATTAGTATCTAATTTTCACTCCCTCTCCGTTACCCTCCCAACTTTCATCTTCTTTGCACTGATAATCCTCCAAAATTTTGTGTTCTTCATGTCGACAGACCCTCCCAAATTCACCTTCCCGCTCACAATTTCACTCCCTCTTTGTGACCTTGTACCAGTGACTATCCACCATTGTTCGAGCTTAATCACCTTCGTCTCTCCAACCCCAATCCTCCACCCTTCTATTCAGCTTCGAAGATCTTTAACCCAAGCATGCATGACCTGACCTCAAGCTTGAAATCCAACCCAGTGACCTTGAATCTCAAATCTGAGTGACTAAAACACCCAATCAAAACCCAAGCAACTTCGAATCTCAACCCCGACCTCAACCTCGACGAACTCGAGGCCGAACCCCAACTCTGGCGACATCGAACCCCAATGTCAAGCCAAACCCAATTGTCATGCTGTGAAACCCAACGCAAACCCAGCGGAGCTCAAACCCTAACGCATACCCTAGTGACGTCGAACTCTAACCTCGAGCCAACCCCCACTTTAATTCGGTCGCAATTAGCGATTGATTGATTGCTCAAGGATGTGTAAAAGATGATATATTCAATGTATGTTAAAAAAGTTCAAGCCAAACTGTTTTTATAGAAGATTTTCAAAACTGCTGGTTTAATTAATCTGTTAAAAGTGCAGTTTTAATCTGTTAAAACTTCTTTTAATCCATTAATACGTTCTTGATTCTTTAACAGATTTGTTTTAACTGATACGACAACGTTTATATCAATTAAAACACTCTACAAAAAATCTTCTAAGTTGATTTAATCGATTGTTTCGCGATTCAATCGATTGAAATACTGCAAAACTTTCTCGTAAAACTTTTCAAGTTATTTTAACTGATAAAAATAAGTTTTAATCGATTGAAACGAGATTTAATCGATTAAAATAGTTCTGATCGGTCATAACTGCATTCTGATCGATCATAATTGAAACAATATAATAGCGGTTCCAGGTTAACCGCTATCTAAGTGAGCTTTTAAGAGCGATTCTTGTGTAACCGCTATCTAAAATGTATTTCGCTTGAGCGACACTCTTCTCGCTCGAGCGAAACGCCCCTGCACAAAATTGGCATTCTCGGGTTGTATTTCGCTTGAGCGACTCTAGTCTCGCTCGAGCGATATTTGATTCTGATCGATTAGATTTTCGAAATGATCGATCATATTTGATAATTTTTTCAAATAATTAATTATAATCGATTAGTTTTCTAAATTATTGATTAGAATTGATTAGTTTTTCAAATAATAGATTAGAATTGATTAATTTCGAAATATATACTAAAAAATTATAATTAAAAATATAAATTAGTTAAGAATATTGATTATTGTAAAGATAAAGTAGAACATGGGAGGAGATGAGGATGATAATATAATGATAGAACTTACAAAAATGTAGAATTGAGAAGTTTGAAACAAATAAAATTAAGAAAATAGATATTTAATTACACTTTTAATAAATTTAAGATAATACTAGTTTTGATTTTTATTTTTAAATATTTATTTTAATTATTTAAAATAGAGAAACTATAATTTTAGTTTCTAGCTACTGAATTTAAAGAATTAAATTTATTATTATTTAATCTTTTAATTTTAGTATTAAAATTTTAAATTATATTTAATTAAATTAAAATAATTACAATATATTTTTCTACTTTGAGAATGAACAATATAATTAAACTCAAAATTGACAATATTATAATACATTTTTGAACTCTTTTGGATTAATTTTTTTTCCTAATTTTTGATAAAGTTAATTTTAATATTTAAAAGTATTTAACATTTTGAATTCTGAAAGGTTTTCTCTAATAGAAAATTTAAAAACATAATATAAAAAAAATAGTTAATGTAAGTTTTCATTATGATCGGTCATAATTGCATTCGATCGATCATAATTGCATTCTGATCGATCATAATTGCATTTTGATCGATCATAATCGCATTCTGATCGATCATATTTGAAACCATATAATAGCGGTTCCAGGTTAACCGCTATCTTAGTGAGATTTTAAGAGCGGTTCTCGTGTAACCGCTATCTAAACTGTATCTCGTTTGAGCGACAACCTTCTCACTCGAGCGAAACGCCCCTGCACAAAATTGGTATTCTCGGGTTGTATTTCAGCTTGAGCGACTCTAGTCTCGCTCGAGCGATATTTGATTCTGATCGATTAGATTTTTGAAATGATCGATCATATTTGATAATTTTTTCAAATAATTAATTATAATCGATTAGTTTTCTAAATTATTGATTAGAATTGATTAGTTTTTCAAATAATAGATTAGAATTGATTAATTTCTAAATATATACTAAAAAATTATAATTAAAACTATAAATTAGTTAAGAATATTGACTATTGTAAAGATAAAGTAGAACATGGGAGGAGATGAGGATGATAATATAATGATAGAACTTACAAAAATGTAGAATTGAGAAGTTTGAAACAAATAAAATTAAGAAAATAGAGATTTAATTACACTTTTAATAAATTTAAGATAATACTAGTTTTGATTTTTATTTTTAAATATTTATTTTAATTATTTAAAACAGAGAAACTATAATTTTAGTTTCTAACTACTGAATTTAAAGAATTAAATTTATTATTATTTAATCTTTTAATTTTAGTATTAAAATTTTAAATTATATTTTATTAAATTAAAATAATTACAATATATTTTTCTACTTTGAGAATGAACAATATAATTAAACTCAAAATTGACAATATTATAATACATTTTTGAACTCTTTTGGATTATTTTTTTTTCCTAATTTTTGATAAAGTTAATTTTAATATTTAAAAGTATTTAACATTTTGAATTCTAAAAGGTTTTCTCTAATAGAAAATTTAAAAACATAATATAAAAAAAGAGTTAATGTAAGTTTTCATTATGATCGGTCATAATTGCATTCTGATCAATCATAATTGAAACCATATAATAGCGGTTCCAGGTTAACCGCTATCTAAGTGAGCTTTTAAGAGCGGTTCCTGTGTAACCGCTATCTTAATCAGTATTTAGCTTGAGCGACAATCTTCTCGCTCGAGCTAAACGCACTCGCACAAAATTGGCATTCTCGGGTTGTATTTCGCTTGAGCGACTCTAGTCTCGCTCGAGCGATGGTGCAACCGCTATTAGAAGTGCTCTTTTAAGAGCGGTTCTAGTGGAACCGCTATCATATACAACCAGATTTTTTAATTTGATCGATTAGATTTTCGAAATGATCGATCATATTTGATAATTTTTTCAAATAATTAATTATAATCGATTAGTTTTCTAAATTATTGATTAGAATTGATTAGTTTTTCAAATAATAGATTAGAATTGATTAATTTCTGAAATATATACTAAAAAATTATAATTAAAACTATAAATTAGTTAAGAATATTGACTATTGTAAAGATAAAGTAGAACATGGAAGGAGATGAGGATGATAATATAATGATAGAACTTACAAAAATGTAGAATTGAGAAGTTTGAAACAAATAAAATTAAGAAAATAGAGATTTAATTACACTTTTAATAAATTTAAGATAATACTAGTTTTGATTTTTATTTTTAAATATTTATTTTAATTATTTAAAACAGAGAAACTATAATTTTAGTTTCTAGCTACTGAATTTAAAGAATTAAATTTATTATTATTTAATCTTTTAATTTTAGTATTAAAATTTTAAATTATATTTTATTAAATTAAAATAATTACAATATATTTTTCTACTTTGAGAATGAACAATATAATTAAACTCAAAATTGACAATATTATAATATATTTTTGAACTCTTTTGGATTAATTTTTTTTCCTAATTTTTGATAAAGTTAATTTTAATATTTAAAAGTATTTAACATTTTGATATAATGAGTATGATAATATAATGATAGAATTTACAAAAATGTAGAATTGAGAAGTTTAAAAAAAATTTAAGAAAATAGAGATTTAATTATACTTTTAATAAATTTAAGATAATACTAGTTTTTAAACCTTTTTCTAATATTTGTTTTTAAAAATATAATATCATTTTTAATATTTTATAGATTTTATATTTATATATTTATAAAAGTAATTGGATTAAATTTATTATCCTCTCATATATTATTATACATTTAGCGTAATTTTAGTTTATTTAAAAATTAGAATACAAATATACTATACCAATATACCATTATATTATTTTCATTGTATATAAATTACAAAATTAATAATTTGTATACTATACTATACTATCATATTATTTGTATACTATACTAATAGTATAATATACTATATTATAATATTATTTGTATACAAAACTAATATCTTTATATATAAATATATAAATATGGAAAGATATAAATATATGTAAAATATAAACATATAAATATATATAAATATGTAAAGATATAAACATATATCTTTAATATTTTGTAAATGTAAATATAATTTTTATATATTTTTAAATCTTTTTCTAATATTTATTTTTAAAAATATAATATTATTTTTAAAATATAATATTATTTTTTTCAAATATATAAATATATAAAGATATAAATGTATAAGGATATAAATAAATATATAAATATATAAATATATAAATATATCAAAATATAAATATATAAAAATATAAATATATAAATATATTAATATATTAATATATAAATATATCAATATAAATATATATATATATATATATATATATATATATATATATATATATACAAATATATCAATATATCAATATTATCCCCTCATATATTAATATACATTATTAGCATAATTTTAATTTAATTAAAAATTAGAATACAAATATACTATACTATACTAATATACCATTATATTATTTTCATTGTATATAAATTAAAAAATTAATAATTTGTATACTATACTATACTAATATATTATTTGTATACTATACTAATAGTATAATATACTATATTATAATATTATTTGTATAGAAAACTAATATCTTTATATATAAATATGAAAAGATATAAATATATGTAAAAATATGAAGATATAAATATATAAAAATATAAATATATGTAAAAATATAAAGATATAAATATATCAATATATAAATATATCAATATTTAAATATATCAATATTTAAATATATCAATATTTAAATATATATTAAAATATACAAATATATTTTTATTTATAGATTTTATATTTATATATTTATACGGATATACATTTATTTGTATATAAATATAATTTATTTGTAAGTTATTATTAAAAGATCCTAGTAGCTCGGTGGTTGGAGTTTCAGCCTCCAACTCTAAGGTACCGGGTTCAAATCCTGACAATGACAATAAACCACCTAATAATAAGTTAAACTTCTAAAAAATATAATATAATTAAGAGATAGGGAAAATAAATAATAGATATAATAAAAATGTAAATAAATAAAAATAATTAAATTTGTTATTGATTAACTTTTTCATTGATTTAGTGACCGAATCAGTGACCGATTTGGTTATATATAATCGGTCACATGAATCGATCATTGATTCGATCATTGAATCGGTCACTAAAATCGATGACCAAGGAAATAGTGACCGATTCCAGTTGGTCACTATTTCGGTCACTATTTTAATTAGTAACCGATTTTGCACATTTAGTGACCGAATTTTCGGTCACTATTTGGTCTTTTTCTTGTAGTGGGACAATTTGGGATTAATCTTCGCTTAGTTGGTTAATTTCATGTTAGAATAAGGGTTAAGGAAAATTTGGGATTAATCTTCGCTTAGTTGATTAATTTTGGATTGGAATATAATTTGGGATTTATCTTCGCGTAGTTGGTTAATTTCAAATTAATTTTGTAACCTAGGATAAGTGACACTACATTCGAATCAAGAAATCAATTGCTTTCTCATTGTTTTATTCAAATTCTATTTTCTTTAATTTACTGTTTATTATTATTATTATTCTTATGCAAAACCCCTTTTTCTGTTGTTTAATCTACATACTCGTGTAAGAACATTGGTTTGATTTGTAGTTCATTGGGAGACGACATAGGGAAGCTTCCTAGTACTATATTTATCTGTTTTAATTATTTGACTGAGTACAACATCGATCAAATTTGGCGTCCAGGGAACTTGAAGTTTCAACCAAGGTTCTGACACTAGTCTTAATTTCTATTATTCAAACCCCTATAAGCGGTGCGTTGGAAAGAGTTTTTACCATAAGTATATAATTGGGTTCTTATTTGAATATTTTATTTTATTTTCAGTTATTTGAATATTTTATTTTAAATATTTTATTTGATTTGCTGTTTAATTAACATTTTTACTTTTCTCAATGCTATTTTGATAACTCATTGTTGGGTTCTTTAACAAAAAAAAAACTCTTTTGAAAAAAAAATTCAAAATTCAAAAAAAGTTTCTCTAATTTGTTTTTCTAGCTTTATTTAAAAACAATTATTATAATTTGTTCTTTTGTGCTCCTTAACCATTCTTGTAGAAAATTTTTAATAAGTCATCCTTGAAAGAAAATTTTTGAAAACCATTCTCATAGGAAACTCTGGATATAACTTGGTAGTGTGAGAGTGCATGTCTAGGAGGGTTCTGGCTAGGAAAGACTTGGTATTTAAGTGTGTCCATTAGTGACCCACCTCTCTTTCTTGGGAACCTACCTGGTGTACTTGTTCACGGTCTACCGTTGTCATTTCATTAAACAAGTGATTTCTTCTTAGGATTTTTTTTGTTGACTCTTGGGAAATACATGAATTGTTGCATATAGTGCATGACTAGGAGCAATCCTGGCCTTTTACAAACCTTTTGATCCTGAGATAGACAGGACCTTTCATAGATTAGTTAGACATTCTAGTAATTCATCTCTTGAGTCTGAACCATTAGATAGTCTTAGAGATAGTACTGCACCTAATATACCTTCTTCTAACAATTTCCAAACTAATAACATGGGTGATCAAAATGTTGGACCTCGTGAGAGAACACTTAGGGAGCTTGCTGCTCCTGAATTCACATATGATAGCTTATGTATCCTGATGAAGATGTGCCTTATGTTCTTAAAACTGGACTCATACACTTGTTGCCCAAGTTTCATGGTTTTCCAGGTGAAGATCCTCACAAACACTTAAAAGAATTTCACATTGTCTGTTCGACCATGAAACCTGCAAATGTCCAAGAAGACCATGTGTTTTTTAAGGCTTTTCCTCATTCCTTGAAGGGAGTTGCAAATGATTGGTTGTACTACTTAGCTCCCAGGTCCATTACTAGTTGGGATGATCTGAAAAGGATGTTCCTGGAGAAATTCTTACCTTCCTCTAGAACCACTGCAATCAGGAAGGATATCTCAGGAATCAGGAAACAGGTTGGAGAAAACCTCTATGAGTACTGGGAGAGATTCAAGAAGTTATGTGCAATTTGTCCCCACCACCAAATCTCCGAACAGCTACTGCTTCAATATTTTTACGAGGGACTGAACAACATGGAAAGAAGTATAATTGATGATGCAAGTGGTGGTTCACTTGGTGATATGACTCCTGCAGATGCTAGACAGTTGATAGAGAAAATGGCCTCGAATTCCTAGCAATTTAGTGCAAAGGGTGATGCAATAGTTATTAAAGGAGTAAATGATGTGGCTACAGACTCCTCTGCTTAAATAAAGAAGCTAGACAGCAAAATTGATGCCTTAGTGAATTTAGTCACTCAACTTGCTGTAACCCAGAAGAATGTTGCTGCACCTGAAAAAGTTTGCAGTATTTTTACTTCCATAGATCATTATACAGATGATTGTCCCTCATTGCAATCTGCAGAACCAGATGCTCCCCAAGCCTATGCTGCAAACATTTACAACAACAGAGGTCCACAGCAGTAGCACAATTTTGACTTGGCTTCAAATAGATACAACCCAGGTTGGAGAAATCATCCAAACCTGAGATGGTCCAATCAACAGCCACAACAACAGCATCCTCCTACTTTCCAAAACAATGTTGGACCGAGCAGATATGTGCCTCCACCTTTTCAACCGCAGTATCAGAGACAAAATGAAGCTCCAATAACAGCACCAGCTCCCCCTCAACCTTCCACTTTTGAACCTTCATTTGAAGAGTTGGTCAGGCAGATGACCCTACAAAATATGCAGTTCCAACAGGAGACAAAAGCTTCCATTCAGAGTTTGACAAATCAGATGGGGCAGATGAATACTCAACTTAATTAGGCACAGTCCCACAACTCTGATAGATTGTCATCCCAGAGAGTGCAAAATCCAAAAAATGTTAGTGTCATCACTTTGAGATCTGGTAAGCAGGTTAATATCCCGGTAGTTGCACCTATACCAGAAATTATGCCTGCACCTCAAACAAACAACCTTGCTGCATCAAATACAAAGCGTCCTGAGCAAGGGGAGCTTGCAGATGATAGTACATGATCCTCCAGTTCTACTACACAAAGTAGTCAACAATTGTATCAGCCTCCTATTCCTCTTTCATTCCCACCAAAAATTCCTCCAAGTAAAAGGATGGAAGAAGTGGACAAAGAAATTTTAGAAACATTCAGGAAGGTGGAGGTGAATATCCCTCTTTTGGATGCCATCAAGAAAATTCCTAAATATGCCAAATTTCTAAAGGAGTTGTGTAAACACAAGAGGAAGCTAAAGGGAAATGAGCATATTAGCATGGGCAAAAATGTATCAACACTAATAGGTAAATTTGTTCCTCAAATTCCTAAGAAGTCCAAGGACCCAAGTACTTTCTGTGTGCCTTGTATCATAGGTAATTATAAATTTGAAAATGTTATGCTTGATCTGGGTGCTTTAATTAATGTCATGCCTCTGTCTATAATTAAATCTCTTTCTCTTGGCAAACAGGAGTGTTACTCACCCTACAGGTTTCATTGAGGATATCTTAGTTAGGGTTGGTGAGTTGATTTTCCCTGCTGATGTTTATATTCTTGATATGGATGAGGGATTTTCACGTGGTTCTGCACCCATCATTTTAGGCAGACCATTTTTAAAGACCGCACGAACCAAAATTGATGTGCATGCAAAGTCTTTATCCATGGAATTTGATGACATTGTGGTGCACTTTAATATTCTAAATGCCATGAAACACCCATCTAATAATCATTCTATCTTTGATATTGATTTGATTGATGAACATGTATTTGAATTCTTTCATGATGTTGACTTCCCATCTCTACATAATTCCTTCACTTGTGTTGCATGTACTGATTCTGAAGTGTGTAGTTCTTGCAATAATCAATTTCTGAATATTGATACTGATACAATTGCTGACATGATTGATACAAATGTTGATACACATTTTGATCATGCACATGAATCTGATGCTTTCGGTGTTGTACCTCTTCATTTTAATTTTATAGAGTCAGAATGCACTAACCCTATTGTAGGAAGTACACATGAATCTGACTTGCAGGTTGAGGTACAGGTTGTGGAACCTATTCCTTCCCCTTCTCTGGTTCCTTCTGTTGTTCAGCCAACACCCATACCAGAGCTAATACCCCTACCAGAGAACCTCAAGTATGCTTACTTGGAGGATGATGAGAGACTACCGATGATCATTTCCACCTCCCTCACTGATGATGAAGAGGAGAAGTTATTGCAAGTGCTTAAATTGTGGAAAAAGGCCATTAGATGGATCTTGGCAAACATTCCTAGTACTAGCCCATCCAAATGCATGCGTAAGATTTTGTTGGAGGATGGAGCCAAACTAGTGAGACAGCCACAAAGGATGCTCAACCCGATGATTCTAGACATCGTCAAAAAGGAGGTGACCAAGCTTCTACATGTTCGAATCATATACCCCATCTCTGATAGTCAATGGGTGAGTCCAAGAATCACTATGGTGAAGAATGAGAAAGATGAGCTTATTCCATCAAGAGTGCAAAACAATTGGAGGGTCTGCATTGATTATAAGAAATTCCCACCATGATCAGGGAGTTCTTCTTTCCCATTCAACTCTTTTATCTTGCTTGTCCTATTTGTTTAGTGGATATGATTGTGTTTACATTGAGGACAATGTCTGATTTAAGTGTGGGGTGGGAGATGTAGGATTGTAGGTTTTTATTCTATATTTTGTGTACAGTTTTGCATATTTTTCTTTGATTTCTAGGGTTTGTATAGGTAGTAGGCACTTACTTCACTCTTGGATATGGGTTGCTTGATATTCTATGGATTGAAATCCTTGTTCTTCTTTGCATGTCAAGTTGATTTTGAGGTTTGAGAGGTTGATTTGGAAGTGACAGATTTACCCTGTGTGAGGTTTTGAGTCACTCTCTATTCTTTCTTTCTTGTGTGTTATGCCTCTTGATTGCTTGCACAGTGGCCTTGGCTTGAATTTTTTTTATGCTTCTTAATTCACATGCATGGTTGGAGATGAATTAGACATTTTTATTCTTATAAGCCTCTAGCCAAATGAGTCTACCTTACTCAATTCCTATGATAACCACTTTGAGCCCATGGCCCTTTTTCATTGTTTTATAACTCATTACAAGCCTTTAGCCTGAAAAACCAAGATTACCCTACCTTAGAAAATTATGGAGCTTTGGAATTTTTTTGGGAATGGGTGCTCAAAAAAGTGGAGGGTTGTACCTAGTTGTGTTAGTTCATGGATTCTTCACTTGTGGCTATCTCGTTTTCTTTTGTTTTTTATTCTAAAAAAATTATATATATATATATATATATATATATATATATATATAAGAAAGCAAAGAAATATGTTTGGACATTGTGTGAGGATTGAAATTGGTGGATTTACTTTCATGTGTATTTTTTACTCATTCCCCATTGTTCCTCTATTTTCTTTAGTCTTTAAGCTACTTATCCATACATTCCATACATTGTCCTTAGCCCCATTACAACCTTTGAAAGTTTTTTTTATCTTTATGTGCATGTGTTTTTTGTTGTTGATTTTAGAGGCTTGCCAAGTCTATGTGGTGCTTGTTTTTCATGGGTGCTTTGAGAGTAAATGGTAGCCTAAACACTTGAGTGATACAATGCATATCTTGTGAGGTTCTGTTGTTTTCATTCACCTCTTGAACAGATTGATTTTCTTAACATGTTTTTAATTATTTGGACGATATTCACAAATGTATGGTTTCTTTCACTCTTTGAATGTTGGAGGTTGTCTATTCCTTTTGTTTCCCAGGTTTCATTGAGGAGTATGTATATTTGTTTATGTTTTTGTCCTTTGCATGATTTTCTTTAATGTTTTTGAATTTATTTCCTTGCTTTGCTTCTTAATTTTGCCCAAGAGTGCAAAAGGCTAAGTGTGGGGTTCTTTGATGAGTCATTATATCCTCATATTTTCTTCCCTTTCTGAACTTATTTTAATTAGTGCTTTAAGCTTAAGTTTCTATTATTAGTGAATTTTTTTTAATTGGGCCAATAATTCATATTTTAATTAATTTGAATCTATTTGATATAATTTTTGCTCATTATTATTTTTAGGACAATTTAAATCAATTTTGGGCCTAGAAGATTAGGTCAGATGCCATATTACAGTTTAAAACAATTTTGGGCTTGGAAAATTGGGTCAATTGTCATATTTTATTCTATACGAGTACTAACACTGGTTCATTGTTTTATTTATCATTTTTTCTACAGAGCTCCAAAAATCATGATTCTGGAAGCATTATAAACTACACACATTCATCTTTCCAGAGGATCCATAATCATTCAATTCGGAGCTAAATTGGATTTTACATAAATTGGGCCAATTGTCATATTTTATTTTATACGAGTACTAACATTGGTTCACTGTTTTATTTATCATTTTTCTACAGAGCTCCAAAAATCACTATTCTGGAAGCATTATAAATTAGACACACTCAGCTTTGCATAGGATCCAAAATCATTCAATTCGAAGCTAAATTGGATTTTACATAAATTATCCAAAACGAGTCAAGTGCACCAGGTTGGCCCAATGGACATGCTTCAGTAATTTAAGTCTCCTAAATTCATTAGACCTTCAAAAATAGTAGAAATGGTGGATTTTTAAAGCTAACTCAAAATGATTTCAAAGGAGACCAGAATAGCTTAATTTGGATAAGTATTGAAAATACTGCACGTGTTTGAAGTTCATGGATCTGCATTGAAGTCAACTTATGATGTGTTTTGTGGACCAGTTGGGCCCAAACCTAGATTAAGATTGGGGTTAGGCTTATTTATATAAGCGAGATGTAGGGTTGAGGGGGAAGGACACCACGCAGCAGTCACACAGCCTCCTTTCATCTTTTGCAATTTGTATTCAAGTTTGTTTAATCTTCTGCCATTATTTTAAATTCTTGTTTCAATTTTAATTATGTCTCTTCGTCTGTGTTTTCGATTTTCCATGATTAGCTAAATCTTTGTATTGATTTTATAAGGAGAATGCAAGTAGATCTTTGAGGTTTTGTTCTTCAATTTCATTTCATGTGTTCTCTTAACTCTTCATCTTCTAATCTCAATATTGAATTATAATTTGTTTATGCTTAATAAACCGAAACTAATATCACAGTTTTCTTAATTCTTTGTTAGAGATGAGATTATGTGGTGTATGTAATGCTTAATTATATAAGGATAATTTGGGGTTAATCTTCGCTTAGTTGGTTAATTTCATGTTGGAATAAGAGTTAAGGAAAATTTGGGATTAATCTTAACTTAGTTGGTTAATTTCATATTAAAATAAGGGTTAAAGCTAATTTGGGATTAATCTTCGCTTAGTTGATTAATTTTGGATTGGAATATAATTTGGGATTTATCTTTGCTTAGTTGGTTAATTTCAAATTAATTTCGTAACCTAGGATAAGTGACATTGCATTTGAATCAGGAAATCAATTGTTTTCTCATTGTTTTATTCAAATTCTATTTTCTTTAATTTATTGTTATTATTATTATTATTATTATTATTATTATTATTATTATTATTATTATGCAAAACCCCTTTTTCTGTTGTTTAATCTGCACACTCGTGTAAGAACATTAGTTTGATCTGTAGTTCGTTGGAAGACGACCTAGGGAAGCTTCCTAGTACTACATTTATCTGTTTTAATTATTTGACCGAGTACGACATCGATCACTTTCCTTTCGAGACAATTCCATCTCCCTAATCAATTTCACTAAAGTTTATTCCATTGGGCCTTTCATTTGTCCTTGATTAAACCCACCCACGTTGCTTGCCTTTTCAGAAGAAGAGTTTGCCATTTCTATAAAGAAATTAAACTAAGACAAAAACAACTTCAAAGTGAAAGTTAGATAACAAAATAATTAAATTCCCTCAAGTGTTTGGCCTCTCACACAAGTTCAAGGTTAAGATCACTCCACTCTTCAAGTAAAATTTTTCAAAGTGTCAAAAAAACTCTCTTTAAGGCCTTAAATTATTTTTTCTTGAAAAATGGCAATCAAGTCAAAATATGTACACCAACCAAGTGTAAGAATTAATGGTTGAGTTCAAGAGGGGGGATGAATTGAACTTATGAAATCTTTTTTTGAAAAACACTCTTTCTTTTGGAAGAATGGTTAATCTTTATCCAATCTTTTATTAGACAGATTTGGTTTTAAACAAAGCGAGAATATAAGCAAGAATTGTAAAGAGATGAAAGCAGAAATTCAACACAAGAGTTTATACTGGTTCACTCTTTCCTAGAGCTACATCCAGTTCTTGACAAATCTGCCAAGTTCCACTAATTCCAAGTGAAAATACAAACCAGTAGATATACACTAATCTACCCCAAGAACTATCTTACAACACCACAAGATAGACTCTTGAATTAACCACCCAGTAACCAAACCCAGTTACTGTAACCAGTGCAGATTCAAACCCAATCTACACAATTAACCTTTGTACAAGTGTATGAAAAGAATAAACCTAGACTGCAGCTTTAACAATATAGAAGTCCAGAAGCAATTTTTCTAACTCAGAACTTTCTCTCTTGATGAACTTTCAACAATCTTGATCTAAACACCTTACGATATAAAAAGTTTATGAATGCACAGAGAAAGGCACGAATATGAGAGCTCTAAGATTGCTTTCAAAGGTTTTCCAAATTGTGTATTCAAAAGAGAAATCAAAACTGTATTTATAGAGTAAAAGAGAGAAACTGATAAATTCAATCGATTAAAATGTCTTGGAGTAGCAGATGACCAATCAGAATAGTTTTATGACCGATCAGAACCAGCTATGATAGATTAGAATTAAGTTGTGATCGATCAGAATATTTTTCAATCGATTAAAATGACGTTTCAATCGATTGATTTCATTTAAAACTCATTCAATCGGTTAATTCGAGTTTTCAACGGATTGAAACAGTTTAGAAAAAATGGTAGCTCTCTGTTTCAACAGATTAAAATATATTTCAACAGATTGAAATCCTGTGATGCTTCAAAGTGAAAAATAACATCTCTCTGTTTCAACAGATTGAACTTGATTTCAACAAATTAAAATTGTGAAATCTTTAATATGGAAAAATCATTAAGAACATTTTAACCTGTTGATTCTGCGATTCAATCAATTAAAATTTTGACAACATATGAACATTTCCTATTTTAAGTGATTTTAACAGATTGAAACTTCTTTTTAACAGATTGAAAAACTCAGTTTGTTCTTTTAATGCTTAAAGGTTGGTTTTTCATGCAGTAAAATAGGTTCAATGAGATGCATCATTTAAAGGCGCTTATCACAAGATCTATTGAACTATCAAGAGATTAAATTCTAAACCTATAACCTATTCACCTACACACCCACAAACTAAACTCTATAAATCTATATGTCTTCATCAAATCCAACAAGTGCTTCACCAAGAACACTTAAGAGTTCCAAAAAAAAAATTTCAAAGACAAAACTTAAAGAAACCTAAGACAACAAGAAAAGCACACCAAAAAAACCAAGAAATGTATACTAAGAGTGATTTTTTTTTTACAATACTTTGAACAAGACTAAAGCAAGAAAAACTAGAAAGAAATTTGAGAAACACTTGAAACATGCAATCAAAATTTTCAGCCAAGCGCACACATAAAGAAGACTAAGGTTCCTACTAATTTGCCAAATTTTAATCATGTAACAAAGTATTATGACAATTTCTAGAATCAAATCATATAAGTGCAAATTTTTTTTAAGCAATTACGTTTTGGCCAAGGTACTTTTGTGTAGAATTTGTTTTTTATTTCTTTGATCTAACCTGATTCTAGACTTGCCAAAAGTTTATTAAAGTTGTTAGGAAAAATTTTATCACTTAGTCCCTATGTTTAGGATCCTAAATCAATTCAACATGTATGAACTAAGCTAAGAAATTTCTAATGCAAGTCCAAGTGTTAAAATTCAAGAGATAAAAACTTCAACAAAATATATTAGACATATAAATCAAATCAAAAGCAAGACACATTTAGAAAGACACTAAACTTAAAAGAATATGTAGCTTAATCAAGTGCATAATTTTTTTTTTGGCTAGGCATTTTATCAAGCATCATACATGCCATAAAAAGAAACTTAGTTGAGTATAGTATTGGACCAACCTCACACCCAAACATTTGAGTGCAGCATTGCAAACCAAATGGCCACAAAAACCACAAATTAAACCACAAATTAGACCACAAAATGCATGCTACACAATTAATGGAGTCAAAGCAACAACAAAAATACCTTACTATAAACAACCTAAGCTCTAGATACCAAATGATATATAATAAAGTAAGGTACAAAATTTTAAGAAGATAAGGTCAGGAGTTTAAGCAATAAAGTAAGCAAAATCAAGGAAAATTCTCACTAAACACTAAGATAGTTTTCTATCTAGGTATAAAGATGCATTTCCGAGGATTGGGGAGGGAGGAGGAGATGGAAATAAGCTAGAAAATAATAAAGATAAGGGCTGGAAAAATGGACCAGGCCCTTGGATACATAAATGGTGTGAAGAAATAAAGAAAAAAAATGAAGAGAAGTATGATGGTGGTAGAGTTTTGACACGTTACTAAGGGATCTGTCACCTTAGATAAGTGGTGGTTGTCACCACTTGAACCAAGGTTCAAGATAAGACAATTAAAGAGATGAGACATTCTAAGAAATCTCACACACTTGTCATAAATGTTCAGCTTAATTACATGAGGGGAAGTCTTCTATTTATAGGCTTTTGGAGAAAGGACCTAGATGGAATTATAAAAGGAGACATAAACTTAACATAAACCTAAAAGCTAAGAGTCTCCATGACGCAAATATGTTAAATTTGTCCTAGCCCACCAAAAATGTCTCTAAAGGTGTGGAGAACATAAAAACAAAGGTGTGCTTCCTTTTGGGTTGTCTCAAGCCTACTAATCCCTTATCACAGGCTTCTTCCTCTCCAAAAGAGGGGTGTAGACATGAAAGGAGTGTCCTACACCTTTAGGCAGCCCATGCAACCATCTTATGTGTCCAAGCCTTCTTTTCCACCAAAAAGAGGTGGTGGTCTCCAAAAAGGAGGTGCATAAAGTGGTCTTGAAAGTGCTGAAGATCTTATTGAATTACTTTGGCAAAGATCTTGTTGATTTGATGAAGTAAAAAATGAAGTCAAAGGCTACTTTGTGGCAGTCAAAGGTCACTTAGATAAAAGAGTAGTGGGATCATTTAAAAGATTAGTGAGTCTGCATCTCTACTTAGGTATAATCATTTTTATCTCTCTGCTGCATGAGGTTTCTTCATTTAAAAGATTTTTCAAATGCCTCTAAAAAAATGTTTAAACGATTAAAAACAAAGTATTTTGTTAAAAGGTTTTTTATTAACTATTTTAACTAATAGTATATAAGCTTTATCAACTAAAATGTTCTTAACACTTTTGTAACGAGGTTTTTAAGCGATATGTTTTCGAAATAATCGATTGTTTTCATTAGAAGGATTTTTGAAAACCTTACGCGATATTTTAAGCGATATAGAATTGATATAATCAATTAAAATGACTTAGAATATTTTGAAAAGTGTTCGGCAGAATTTTAATCGATACAAACTCGAAATAATCGATTGAAATAACTTGAAGTGTTTTGAAAGTTGTTCTGTCAGTATTTTAATCGCTACAAATGCGAAATAATCGATTAAAACAACTAAGAGGTTTTTCCATAATGTTTTAATCGATTAAAACAAGCTTGCTATCAGTTAAAATAACTTAGAAAGTTTTATGAAATCTTTTTGCAGAATTATAATCGGTTAAAATGCATTTCAATCGATTAAAATAACTAAGTGAATTTTTTTTCAAAGTGTTTTAATCGATTAAAACTGATTGTTACCAGTTAAAATCACTTAGAAAAGTTTATAAGAATGTTTTGTAGTATTTTAATCGATTGAAAGACGAAACAATCGATTAAAACAGTTTGGAAGATTTTTTACAAAGAGTTTTAATTGATATAAACGGTGTCGTATCAGTTAAAACAAATCTGGAAAATAATCAAGAGCTTTTTAATAGATTAAAAGAAGTTTTAACAGATTAAAACAAGACTTTTAACAGATTAAAAGATTATTTTAACAGATTAAATAAACCAGTAGTTTTGAAAATCTTCTATATAAACAGTATTGCTTGAACCTTTTAAGATACATCTTTTAGCAATTAATCAAGCAATCATTAGTGCTACTTTCAAGAGAGAATCACGCTAGTTTTGTGAAGTTCATAGAAGTTCTTTCTTGAGGCAAAATTGCATTCTTTTGGAGAAGAAACTCATACTGCAGAGCTGCATAAATCTGGTTTGAGCGTTCTAAGTTTCTTCTATTTGTTTCTTTACTTTCTTTACTGTATTGTGGGTGCCTGGAATTGTGGGCACTGGTTTCTGTGGCTGGAATTTGGCTGCAGGGTTGGTCAAGAACTGGAATTTGGTTCTTGGTGAAGGTTTAGGTGCAGGGACTGGAATTTTGGTTCTTGTGGTAGATTGAGTGTGAGATTAAAGTTGTAATCTGTAAAACGTTCAATCTAGTGGAACCCAGCTGGAATTTGGCTGGAAATTGGACGTAGCCCTGGGATTGGGTGAACCAGTATAAATCTTGGTTGTATCTTTCTAAACCTTTCTCTCTTTTAATTCTGTCACTGCTTTTATTTTGATTGCTTGCTGTGTGTGATTCAAGAACTGGTCAGATTTCTTAATCTTTGAAATAGATAATCTGTAAATTACGAAAATCTTTCAAAGATCAATTCACCCCCCCCCTCTTGATCTCAGCCTACATTTCTAACAATTGGTATCAAGAGCAAGGTTCTTGAGAATTATTCAAGTCTTTCGATCCAAATGGCTGGAAATAAATTTTCTTAGGGTGCTTGTATTGATAGACCTCCACTGTTTTGTGGTACAGATTACTCTTTTTGGAAGATTAGGATGAAGATCTTTATTGAATCTGTTGGTATAAATGTTTGGAATATCATTGAACAGGGAACTAATGTTTTTAACAAAGAATGGTATAGCTTAAATGATTGTGAAAAGAAATTAATCCAAGATGATTGTATTGCTAAGAATATCATCATATCTGCACTTAATAGAAAATATTTTTTCAGGATAGCACATTGTCAAACTGCTGCACAAATGTGGAAAACCCTTGAAATGGCCTATGAAGAAACAACAGAGATATGCTTAATGGTCAATTCAGATTCTCCAATAACCAGTGTAAGTTTTGACTCAACAACTACTATGAATTATAGTTCATTACAAGATGCTTTTTATGAAATGCATGCAGTAGCTAAGAGATTAGAAATTGAAAACAAAAGATTAAAAAGCATGAATAGTTTATTAGAAAACAAGATCACTCTTCTTGAAAAGAAAATAGTTGATGAAGAAACCAAGAATGAAAATCTGGAAATAGGTAATAACTATGATTACATGTGTAATGATAAAGATTGTAAAAATTGTCCTGAGTTACAAGAGAAATTAACATATTTAATAAAAACTGCATCTAAACTTGCACAAGGAAAAACTAGTCTTGATATGATACTTGATTCTCAAAAATTGGTTATTGATCGTGGTGTTATACATTTTACACCTCCTATTGGAAAGAAAACTAGAGCATTTAAAAACTATTTTGCATATAGTAAATTTGTTTCGTCTCCATTTATTAAATGTTTTTACTGCATGAAAAACGTTCATTCTGTGAAATATTGTAGAATTAAGAAATATGCTATTCCTAAAGGTAGAATGAAGTGGATACCCAAAAATTCATTTCAAATAACATGATTGGACCCAGTAATTAAAAAGGGGTACCAGAAATATGCCAAATCTGTTTTGCAGGAACAAAATCTGGAAGTCCCTAGGGATCAAATCAGCAAAATATGTTTCTGGATTCATGGACTGAGTGTTTTAATTGATATAAAACTATTTTAATCGGTTAAAATCACTTACAGAGAATACCAGAAAAGTTGTCCGTACAGTTTTAATCGATTGAAATACGAATTAATCGATTAAAATGTTCTCTGGAATCTAGTTTAGTTGTTTTAATCGATTAAAATGAATTTATATCAGTTAAAATCATTAAAAAGATAAATTTAACCGATTATTCCTCGATTAAATCAATTATTATTCTGATATATTTTCTCCAGAACTTGATTAATCGATTGAATATCAAATTAATTGATTAAAATTTTACTTCTAGTACATAATTAATTGTTTATTTCAATTCTGTTTCATTTTGTACTGCAACTATACTAATTTCTCTTTCAGGCAAAACAAACTGAAGATCTCTGGTACCTTGACAGTGGTTGTTCTAAACACATGACAGGTGATATTACAAAATTTTACAACTTAAAACTAAAGAATGGTGGGACTGTTGTCTATGGGGATAATAACAAAGGAAGAATCCTTGGAATAGGTGACATCAAATGCACAGAATCAGGTATTATTAACAATGTATTATATGTTGAGGGTTTAAAACACAATTTGATTAGTATTAGCCAGCTTTGTGATAAAGGACACAAAGTTGTCTTTGATCAAGATCAATGTCAAATAATCAAATCAGATTCGAACAGTGCATGATTCTTGGTAAGAGGATCAACAATATTTACATGTTAGATACTAATTCTGCTAAAAATTGTTGCTTAATCTCTAAAGAGAATGATTCCTGGTTGTGGCATAGAAGGTTAGCTCATATTCATATGAATCATCTTAATAAACTGATTTCTAAAGATCTTGTAGTTGGCTTACCTAAACTTAAGTTTGTGAAAGACAAAGTATGTGATGTATGTCAAAAGGGGAAACAAGTAAGGAATTCTTTTTCACAGAAAAATATTGTTTCAACATCTAGACCTCTTGAACTTTTGCACATGGATCTCTTTGGTCCTTCTAGAACTATGAGTTTAGGAGGAAATCTATATGCACTGGTTATAGTAGATGATTACTCAAGATTTACCTGGACATTATTTTTAAAATTAAAATCTGATACTTTCCATTTGTTTAAGAAATTTGCGAAACAAATTCAAAATGAAAAAGGCTATTTCATCTCTTGTATTCAAAGTGATCATGGGGGAGAGTTTTCAAACGAAATTTTCAATAAATTTTGTGATAAACATGGTATCAAGCATAATTTTTCTGCTCCTAGAACTCCTCAATAGAATGGTGTAGTTGAAAGAAAAAATCGTTCTCTTGAAGAGTTAGCTAGGACAATGCTTAATGAGAAAACATTACCAAAATATTTTTGGGTTGATGCCGTTAGTACTGCTTGCCATATATTAAACCGTGTTTTAATCAGACATTTTCTTAAGAAAACTCCCTATGAATTATACAAAGGTAAAAAGCCTAACATAAACTATTTCAGAGTATTTGGAAGTAAGGTTTTTATTTTAACCAATGGAAAGGAAAATCTTGGAAAGTTTGATTCCAAATCAGATGAAGGTATCTTCTTGGGATATTCATTGAATAGCCATGCTTATAGAATCTTTAACAAAAGGCTAAATACTGTAGAAGAATCTGTTCATGTTGTATTTGATGAGACTAACCCAAGTATGCAGAAAATTTCTGAGTATAGTACAGAAGATGATGTTTTAACTGATAAAATGTATCAGTTAAAACTGCCAGAATCAACAGTTTCTCAAAAACAGGTCGATGATATTGAAGAATCTGAAGAGCAGTTGCCTAAAGAATGGAAAACTCCAAGATCTTTCAATAGACAACATCATTGGTGAAATAAATCAGGGAGTTTCTACTAGAAGATCTTTAAATAAATTTTGCAATCACATGGCATTTGTATCACAAATTGAACCAAAAACCATATCTGATGCATTAAAGGATAATAACTGGATTAATGCTATGCATGATGAATTAAATCAATTCACAAGAAATGAAGTATGCGAATTAATTCCAAAACCAGATAATGCCAATATTGTAGGAACAAAATGGGTTTTTAGAAATAAAATGGATGAAAATGGCATAATAACTAGAAACAATGCCAGATTAGTTGCTAAAGGGTATAATCAGCAAGAAGGAATTGATTTTGATGAAACATATGCTCCAGTTGCTAGATTAGAAGCTGTTAGACTTTTACTTGCTTATGCTTCAATAAAAAGTTTCAGGTTATTTCAAATGGATGTCAAAAGTGCTTTCTTAAATGGCTACTTGAATGAAGAAGTTTTTGTTACACAACCACCTAGTTTTGAAGATCATATTCATCCAGAATATGTTTATAGATTAAAGAAAGCTTTGTATGGTCTCAAACAAGCCCCAAGACAATGGTATGAAAGGTTAAGTAACTTTCTCATTTCAAAGGGCTATCAAAGAGGTTTGGTTGATAAAACTTTATTCTTAAAAAAATTGAATAATGATGTAATTCTAGTTCAAGTATATGTTGATGACATCATATTTGGAGCCACTAATGAGTCTTTATGTAAAGATTTTATCAAAGATATGCAGGGAGAATTTGAGATGTCTATGATGGGAGAACTCAACTACTTTCTTGGATTACAAGTTAAACAACTTCAAGAAGGAAGTTTTCTTCATCAATCTAAATACTGCACAGAACTTTTAAAGAAATTTGAGATGGAACTGTGCAAAGAAGCATCAACACCAATGTCCACAAATTGCTATCTTGATTCTGATGAAAAAGGAAAGCCTGTTGATGAAACTAAATATAGAGGGCTTATTGGTTCTTTACTATATCTAACAGCAAGTAGACCTGACATTATGTTTAGTGTTTGTATGTGTGCCAAGTTTCAATCTGCACCAAAAGAATCCCATCTTACTGCTGCAAAAAGAATCCTCAAATATCTCAAAGGAACTTTAAATGTTGGGTTATGGTATCCTAGTGAGTCCAAACTAAATTTAATTGGATACTCTGACTCAGATTTTGCAGGTTGTAAGCTTGATAGGAAAAGTACCAGTGGCACCTGTCATCTCCTTGGAAGCAGTCTAATCTCATGGCATAGTAAAAAGCAATCATGTGTTGCTCTTTCTACAGCTGAAGCCGAGTACATTGCAGCTGGAAGTTGTTGTGCTCAATCTCCTTGGATCAAACAACAGCTTGAGGATTATGGTTTAATTCTCATAAAAATTTCTCTCTTATGTGATAATACTAGTGCCATTATGTTAACTAAAAACCCAATTCAACATTCTAGGACAAAACATATAGAAATTATACATCATTTCATTAGAGATCATGTTTTGAAAGGTGATTGTGAAATTTTCTTTATAGAAACGGAAAAACAACTAGCAGATATTTTTACAAAACCTCTTGCTCGTGATCGTTTTTACAAAATCCGCACTGAATTAGGCATTTTAGATGCATTAAACATTACTTAGTTTTTCAAAACTGGTTGTTTTAATCGATAAAAACAAACTTTAAATCAATTAAAAGTACTTATACAGCATTTTTCTTACGGTTTTAATCGATTAAATGTCGATTTAATCGATTAAATCAACTTATGTTTCAAACTTTCGAAATTCATCACTGTTTTAATCGATTAAAACATTATTTTAATTGATTAAAACTAGTAACAAGATCATTTTAATCGATTTCGTCCTGTTTTTAATCGATTATTACTCTGGAAAGAAAAATTATAGCTTTTTGTTAATGGTTGTTCTTGTAACATGCTACTAAAGCATGGTTCCCTTATCTTTACACGTATTAATTGTATTCATTACAAACGTGTTAATGAAGATAAGTTTGAATCAACTTTGATAGATCTTTACATGAGTAAGGTATCTTGTTCAAATCTTTTACTGTTTTTCAAAAACTAAAATTTTGATACATACCTTGCATTGTATTTGCTTTGTTCCTCTGTTCCCTATTTTTGATGAAGTCAAAAGGGGGAGAAATAATTGCTTTGCTTTTATAATTGATTTTCCTTATTTATGGGGAGTAGCAATATAGGGGGAGAAATAGGAAAATGATTAGTATTTTGAATATTCACTAATCTATATATTCTAGTGACTTCTTCTGCAGAATTATTAGTCAAAGAGGTGTTTGTCTTCATCAAATAGGGGGAGACTTAAAGTGATGAAGATCTTATTGAATTACTTTGGCAAAGATATTGTTGATTTGATGAAGTCAAAGGCTACTTTGTGGCAGTCAAAGGTCACTTAGATAAAAGAGTAGTGGGATCATTTAAAAGATTAGTGAGTCTGCATCTCTGCTTAGGTATAATCATTTTTATCTCTCTACTGCATGAGGTTTCTTCATTTAAAATATTTTGCAAATGCCTCTAAAAAAATGTTTCAACGATTAAAAACAAAGTATTTTGTTAAAAGGTCTTTTATTAACTATTTTAACTAATAGTATATAAGCTTTATCAACTAAAATGTTCTTAACACTTTTGTAACAGGTTTTTAACTGATATGTTTTCGAAATAATCGATTGTTTTCATTAGAAGGATTTTTGAAAACCTTCTGCCAGTATTTTAACTGATATAGAATTGATATAATCGATTAAAATGACTTAGAATATTTTGAAAAGTGTTCTGGCAGAATTTTAATCGATACAAACTCGAAATAATCGATTGAAATAACTTGAAGTGTTTTGAAAGTTGTTCTGTCAGTATTTTAATCGATACAAATGCGAAATAATCGATTAAAACAACTAAGAGGTTTTTCCATAATGTTTTAATCGATTAAAACAATCTTGCTATCAGTTAAAATAACTTAGAAAGTTTTATGAAATCTTTTTGCAGAATTATAATCGGTTAAAATGCATTTCAATCGATTAAAATAACTAAGTGAATTTTTTTTCAAAGTGTTTTAATCAATTAAAACTGATTGTTATCGAGTTAAAATCAATTAGAAAAGTTTATAAAAATATTTTGTAGTATTTTAATTGATTGAAAGAAGAAACAATCGATTAAAACAGTTTGGAAGATTTTTTACAAAGAGTTTTAATTGATATAAACGATGTCGTATCAGTTAAAACAAATCTGGAAAATAATCAAGAACTTTTTAACAGATTAAAATAAGACTTTTAACAGATTAAAAGATTATTTTAACAGATTAAATAAACCAGCAGTTTTGAAAATCTTCTATATAAACAGTATTGCTTGAACCTTTTAAGATACATCTTTTAGCAATTAATCAAGCAATCATTAGTGCTACTTTCAAGAGAGAATCACGCTAGTTTTGTGAAGTTCATAGAAGTTCTTTCTTGAGGCAGAATTGCATTCTTTTGGAGAAGAAACTCAAACTGCAGAGCTGCATAAATCTGGTTTGAACGTTCTAAGTTTCTTCTATTTGTTTCTTTACTTTTTTTACTGTATTGTGGGTGCCTGGAATTGTGGGCACTGGTTTCTGTGGCTGGAATTTGGCTGCAGGGTTGGTCAAGAACTGGAATTTGGTTCTTGGTGAAGGTTTAGGTGCAGGGACTGGAATTTTGGTTCTTGTGGTAGATTGAGTGTGAGATTAAAGTTGTAATCTGTAAAACGTTCAATCTAGTGGAACCCAGCTGGAATTTGGCTGGAAACTGGACGTAGCCCTGGGATTGGGTGAACCAGTATAAATCTTGGTTGTATCTTTCTAAACCTTTCTCTCTTTTAATTCTGTCACTGCTTTTATTTTGATTGCTTGTTGTGTGTGATTCAAGAACTGGTCAGATTTCTTAATCTTTGAAATAGATAATCTGTAAATTGCGAAAATCTTTCAAAGATCAATTCACCCCCCCCCTCTTGATCTCAGCCTACATTTCTAACAGGTCTTACAAAAAAATGCAAAAATAAGTTTCTCTAAAATTTAAGAAATAAAAATACTTAGAAAATTCAAAATGGAGGGTGAGGAGGAGGACTCCCCCTTCTACTCATGCTCCTAGTGATCCTCCTAGGGATGACCTCTCCCGCCTTCAGGGCAACTAGGGAATCATCAATTTGATATTAGAAAATCAAAATTTATATAAGACAAAGAAATTCTCTTCAAGGACACGACCTAGATCAGCCTTAGCACCGCATTATTTTACTAGCAAATTCTTTGATGAGATCTAGGTGACAAGTTTCACTTCATCAAAATGGTGTCGTTGCAAGGGAGCAATTGGTGAATTTTTTGTTTTCAATCTCAATTTTCTTCTATCAAAGGTTAGTGTACATATATGTTTCGAGTTTTTGGAATTGTTTGTGTTTGGTGGAGTAAAAAACTTTCAAAAATCTTAAAAATTGTACTATCTCTTGTTAATTCGCTTAGTTGTTTGTGTTTCGCTGAGTGGAATTGTCGTTATTGTTCAATTGAGTATTGTCCAATTTCTCTCAACGATTCTGAACTCGCAACAAATTTTAGGTTGTGTAGTTGTTTTCTAATCTATCCATTTTTCGCTTAGCGGTTCTATTTTTTGCTAAGCACTTTTTGTCTAACTTTTTAATTTTTGTTTTGTTCATTACATCCTCCCAATGAGAACTTGTTCGCTCAGCACATTTGTTTGTTCTTTTTAATTCAGTTTGTCACTAGAACGATTTTGCATAGTGAATCATTATTCGCTCAATAGATTTTCTCTAGTAGCTTATATTTTTGTGTTTTTCTGTATAGTGTGTGTTTGTTCTTTTCTCTCTTGGTTTCTAAATCTGAATGCTTCATTCCTATAGTGTCAATACATTTGCATGTGATCCAAAAATTGAAAGAACTTTAAAAAAATTAAGAAAAAAAAAATAAACAATCAAATCTCTCATCATTTGTTGAAAACATGGCTCAAAATAATGTGGATGAGAGAACACTTAGAGATTTGGTTGTACCAGATGTGTCTTATCATAACATATGCTTCAATTTGAGGATAATGAGGATGTGTCATTTGTTCTTAAAACATGTTTAATCCATTTGTTGCCTACATTTTGTGGTCTTGTAGGTGAGGATCCACACAAACACCTTAAGGAATTCCACACAATTTGCTCTACAATGAGACCTTAGGGTGTTTATGAGGATCACATTAAATTGAAAACATTTTCATTATCACCGCATGAGACTGTAAAAGACCGGTTGTACTACCTACCTCTTAGATCCATTACTAGTTGAGAGATCTTGAAGAGGTTGTTTTTAGAGAAATATTTTCCAGCCTTAAGAGCTATCTCAATTAAGAAATAGATTTGTGGTATCAGGAAGTTGGAGAGAAAGTTTAGTTGATTATTGAGAGAGATTTAAGAGATTATGCTCAAGTTGTCCTCACCACCAAATTATTGAGCAACTTCTTATCTAATATTTTTATGAAGGACTTACCATTATGGATAGAAGCATGATTAATGCATCAAGTGGTGGAGCACTTGTCAACAAAACTCCCATAGTGGCAAGACAATTTATTGAAACCATGACCATTAACTCTCAACAGTTTTCAACTAGAGGTAACTTAACTGTGAAAAGTGTTTATGGGGTACAAACTGGCTATGCAACGAAGCATCAGCAGCTGGAGAACAAACTTGACAACCTTGCATCCATGGTAAAACAATTGGCATAGTATCAACAGTAATTGCACACTGTTGCACACACACTAGCACCTATGCAGCAGAATTTCCATTTGTTGTTGTTGTGTGTGATCTTTACACTTCAACTCAGCATGCCACTCATGAATGTTCCCAAATTTCAAGTATGTTTACTAAGGATCCATAGGTGTGTACTATTTTCCAAAAATTTCCCCCAAATTCTAATGTTGATTTGAGCACAATGGAGGAATAATCCTAATCTCATGTTTCTTCATGTATAACTTCAAGAATGTCTCATATTTCTTTTATACGGACTACATTATGAAACTCTAAATAATTCATCAAGGTTTAAAGCAAAGGTAATAATGTTCTTAGTTATACAATCATATTTAACTCTCTTATTTTCAATTTCAGATAATTCAGACTAAGATTTTTCCACAAGTTCATCATTGAGAGCATGTCTAGGAATGAATGATCCATTTTCTGACATCCCAAATGCCTCTATCAATGAATTCAATAAAGATTTTCATTCTAACTTTCCAAATTTAATAATTAACTCCACCAAATATAGGTGATCTGTTGATAAATACACCTTCAGCAAAAGGAAATTTTTTTATGAACCATTTTTATAAAAACATGATTAAATCTTTATTATTTTTCAAGAACCAACTCTTGATATCAATTGTTATTATTAAAGAACTAAGCTCATCAGGTGAGGTGAGTTGAACTATCAAATATTTTTCAAAAATATAATGAGAATGAATATTTATCCAATCAATTAATCAAGAATTTAGTAATCCTCTCACAATGTTCAAAAATGTCAACAATAACAAGCAAAGATTGCATATTTTAATTGGTTCATTCTTGAACAAGAGCTACGTCTAGTTCTTCGCGCCACCACCTAAGATTTGATTAAATAATCAGATTTTTACAAACTAGAAGAATTATCAATCTACTCAAGAAATCTATTTACAAGAAGTGACTTCAACACCAATGATACCCTGCCACGACAAAAACTTTGTAAACCCTGTCTAGAAATAAAAATACAACTCAAAATCAAGCATAAAGAGATAGAATAATAAATGCAATAGATTACAAAAACCAAATGAAGTTCTATATTTTCCCTTTACTCTAAAGGGAGATCTTGAAATTCAACTAAGAAAGCCTCCAAAAAGTTTTTCAAGTTGATAGTAATAGTCTCTCTATAATTGAAAAGATGTAAGAAAAATTTATTCAAATCATGTGTTCAAAGATTTGGAAATGAGAGAGTATATAGTTTTCCGCTAACAATTTTAATCAATTAAAACAAAATAACCAAACACTTTTTTTAAAACATAAAAAAGTTTTAATCTATTAAAAAATTATTTAATCAATTAAAACAGCATGGTTTGAAATTACTCTTTAAGATCCCTAAAGATTTAATTTATTAAAAACCCTTTTTAAGAATGATTAAAAATATTTCAAAAACCACAAAAATATTTTAATAGGTTAAAAACACACTTAACATAATAAAAAAAAACACTTCCAAAACAATTTATGTATTTTTAATAAATTAAAACGATCATTTAATCCATTTTAATAGATCAAAAATAACTTTAACAAATTACGAGGACAACTTCAAAATCATTTTCAAAAAATCTTTCTAATAATAATACAAAATCAAACTACTATGGAAAAGCTTACATTAAACCTAAAACAATATGCCCCCACACTCTTTAAGTCCATTTATTTTTTCAATTTTCATGAAAAAGTTGGACTCATCAAATAAACATGACTCAAAACTTTATCAAACAAAATCTTGAATAGATCCAACATAATCAAATTATAATGATGTAACTTTTATGCATTATTAAATCATTAATAACTTTAAATAAATAAAATAAAATTTATTGATCCAACATTTGAATTAGGAGTAATTATGTAAAATTTTGTCAATTTGTACAATAATTAAAAAATATATCAAATGTTTGGTCATTGAAAAATATATATTACATCGATCTTGATTTATATGAATGAGACATCTAATAATTTTAGAATAATATATAAAATTTGTATACATCTTCCATATCCAAGGAATTTTCAATATAAGGGTGGATTTTATAAAAATATAATTTTATTAAAAATTCTTTTTGCCTATGAACAAATAATGTCTAACCAATGACATCTAGTTGAAAACTTCCTATATAAGATCGAGGTGATAATATGTAAGGAGAATAAGAAAATTTTCAAATTCTTTGTTATTATTTTTAAAAACAGTTTTCGACTTTTTTAAAAAACTAAAAAATATGTTTGGTATCCGTTATGTTAAAATAATTTTATTTTATTCTTAAAAATTAAAATATCAAAATGAAAAAATGTGCTTCCTAATTTAGTTATTTTTATTAATAAAATGTGTGTTTTCATTAATGGTTGCACTATATTACTAACTTCCTGTAGTAAAGTTTTTAAAATCATTTTTCAACTTTTATTTAACTTTTTTTTTTGTAGTTAGTGATTTTTTTTATCTAAAAAAAATTTCAAATTAAAGCTATCAAATAAATTTCTTTTTCAACTTATCCTTAAAAATAATGTATTGAAATTGATTTGTAAAACTGTTTAAAAAAAAACTAAATCAACCAAATTCATACTTTAAAGTGAAATTTCAAAATTTATCACTACAAGAAATTTCTGATTATATTTATCGATGGATCTAGAGCCGTCGGAAAATGAGTAATTACCGACGGAAATTACCAACGGATTTAAGATAGTTGTGAAATTTGGTTTTACCGACGGATATATCCGTCGGTAAATGAACTATTAATTATCGAAAGATATATCCGTCGGTAAAATAGGAGGAAGTGATTCCCTCCCAGCAGCCTCCAAAATATAACTTATTTTCATTTATATATATATATATATATATATATATTATAGAAATTAAAATAAATTATATTTTAGAATATATATACATATATATATTAAATATAAATTATTTTGAAGTTGATATTTATTATTCTAATTTATGCAAAATATATATATATATATAATAATAATAATTTAAAGATTTTAATTTAAGTAATATATCTATATATAATTATAATTTATATAATATATAATTTATTTAACATTAATTTTATAGTTATAATTTTTTTAAAAGTTATAATTATAAATATGATTTTTTTAATTATATAATTATAATTTTTATAATATATAATTGATAAATAATTTTTTTTATTTTAATTTAATATATATGTGACACTTTTAAGAGCGGTTAACATTGGAACCGCTCTTAAAAGGGAACATGTAATAGCGGTTCAAGATTAACCGCTCTTAAAAGTGACATATAATAGTGGTTCCACTTTAACCGCTATTTTAAATACTCCGTTGTGATCGATTATATTTTCAAATAATCGATTATATTTTCAAATTATCGAGATTTGGTTTTACCGACGGATATATCCGTCGGTAAATTAGGAGGAAGTGATTCCCTCGAGGCAGCCTCCAAAATATAACTTATTTAAATTTATATACATATATATATTAAATATAAATTATTTTGAAGTTGATAATTATTATTCTAATTTATGCAAAATATATATATATATATATATATAATTAATTTAAAGATTTTAATTTAAGTAATATATCTATATATAATTATAATTTATATAATATATAATTTATTTAACATTAATTTTATAGTTATAATTTTTTTTAAAGTTATAATTATAAATATGATTTTTTAATTATATAATTATAATTTTTATAATATATAATTGATAAATAATTTTTTTATTTTAATTTAATATATATGTGTCACTTTTAAGAGTGGTTAACATTGGAACCGCTCTTAAAAGGGAACATGTAATAGCGGTTCAAGATTAACCGCTCTTAAAAGTGACATATAATAGCGGTTCCACTTTAACCGCTATTTTAAATACTCCGTTGTGATCGATTATATTTTCAAATAATCGATTATATTTTCAAATTATCGAGATTTAGTTTTACCGACGGATATATCCGTCTGTAAATTAGGAGGAAGTGATTCCCTCGAGGCAGACCTCCAAAATATAACTTATTTAAATTTATATACATATATATATTAAATATAAATTATTTTGAAGTTGATAATTATTATTCTAATTTATGCAAAATATATATATATATATATATATATATATATATATATATAATATATAATTTAAAGATTTTAATTTAAGTAATATATCTATATATAATTATAATTTATATAATATATAATTTATTTAACATTAATTTTATAGTTATAATTTTTTTAAAAGTTATAATTATAAATATGATTTTTTAATTATATAATTATAATTTTTATAATATATAATTGATAAATAAATTTTTTTATTTTAATTTAATATATATGTGTCACTTTTAAGAGCGGTTAACATTGGAACCGCTCTTAAAAGGGAACATGTAATAGCGGTTCAAGATTAACCGCTCTTAAAAGTGACATATAATAGCGGTTTCACTTTAACCGTTATTTTAAATACTCCGTTGTGATCGATTATATTTTCAAATAATCGATTATATTTTCAAATTATCGAGATTTGGTTTTACCGATGGATATATCCGTCTGTAAATTAGGAGGAAGTGATTCCCTCGAGGCAGACCTCCAAAATATAACTTATTTAAATTTATATACATATATATATTAAATATAAATTATTTTGAAGTTGATAATTATTATTCTAATTTATGCAAAATATATATATATATAATTAATTTAAAGATTTTAATTTAAGTAATATATCTATATATAATTATAATTTATATAATATATAATTTATTTAACATTAATTTTATAGTTATAATTTTTTTAAAAGTTATAATTATAAATATGATTTTTTAATTATATAATTATAATTTTTATAATATATAATTGATAAATAAATTTTTTTATTTTAATTTAATATATATGTGTCACTTTTAAGAGCGGTTAACATTGGAACCGCTCTTAAAAGGGAACATGTAATAGCGGTTCAAGTTTAACCGCTCTTAAAAGTGACATATAATAGAGGTTCCACTTTAACCGCTATTTTAAATACTCCGTTATGATCGATTATATTTTCAAATTATCGAGATTTTAGATAGCGGTTGAGGTGGAACCGCTATTATAGGTTCACTTTTAAGAGCGGTTAAAGTAGAGGCGCTATTATATGTTACTTTTAAGAGCAGTTAAACGAGAACCGCTATTATATGTTAACCTTTAAGAGCGGTTCAATTGTTAACCGCTCTTAAAAGTTAGACATATTACCAGTGACTCGCGGCGTCACCTCCCACCTCTCATCATCTCCTTCAATTCTTCTCCTTCACCAACCTCACTTACTCTCGCCCCACCTTCACTGAAAATCACTCTAAGACCCCCATCTCCATCAGGCAAACCCTAGCTTGGGTCGCCTCCACCGCTAACCATGAATCGCCTCCCTACCCATCCACTCACCACGGATCGAAGCAGCAGCCAGTCCCTTGTCGAGGTTGAAGTCGAGGTCAGGATCCGTATTCTGGGTTTATTTTTGCTTTATGTTTGTACCTTATTCTGATTTAGCATTGTAGGGTTTTGCTTCTCATCTGCCATTCGAAGAAGTGTAATGGCAATTTCTAATACAGAGTGTAAAATGCTTTTAAATAATGGAAAAAAATACTCTAAAACAAATGAAGATGTTGTTTTACTCATTATAGAAAACTTGTTTCCTTCAAATAAATCTCAAGATTGCACAATGCAGAAAAGTATATGCGAGTGAGAGAGTGAGAGAAGGGTTCAGTGATGGTTTTTAGTTCTGTATTTTTTATGAAGATTAATCAACAATAAAACTGGTAGCAGATACCTCATACCAATTAACATAGTTATGTAAACAAGGGTCATCTTTAAGGTAAGGAATGTAAACAAAACCACATCAAAAGTGCAGAGCGTTTAATAAGTTGTATTTTAGAGCTGGTAATGGAGTTAGTAACCCTTTCCCCATTAAGCAACAATACTATATATCGTCACATGCATGTCTACAACAATTCTCTTGAACAATTTTACCAATAGTTTTTCCATATCTAATATCACAGCATGTGTTGTCTTTCAATATTAATAATTTTTTTTGGTACACGATACTTCTTGCAGGTTAAGTGTTGGAAAATCAAATGCCAAACAAAGGCTCCTCAAGCTGCAGGGACTATCCATACTGATTTTGAAAGGGGATTTATTTGTGCTGAGCTGAGTTGAGTTCATGAATATTGACATTTCTTGATTTAACCTGGTTGATTCTTCCTTTTATATATTTGCAAATATGTTTTAGTACACTGATTCCTTTTTTATTCAAGCCTAATTGCTTGAAAGTCCAATGTTAAATTGGATTTGACAATATAAAAGTAGCTTAGTATTATTATGTTGAATCTAATGTTTAATCAATGTTCGATTTACTTGGAGCATAGTTTAATCAAAATCCAATGGTCAATTTCTTTCGCACAATTCATTCAATTGATCTTATTCTTTTCAATATTACAGTAACATGGATGGTATTTCTTTCCGTCGTGGTTGGATGTATGATAGATGTTATAGTGGTAGAAGAGGTTTGAAAGAGTCTTTTGTTATAGGGGTTGAAGAGTTTGTTAGATTTGCTCGACAATATGAGTATTACGAACGTGATGGGGGAATTCGATGTCCATGCACCAAATGCGATTGTACAAGAATTTTGAAGGATGAAATGGTCAAAGTTCACCTTTACAAGCAAGGGTTCAAACCAAATTATTGGATTTGGACATATCACTGAGAACGTGTGCCTGAAGTTGAAAATAATGTTGATGATAATTGTGTTAGCGGTTCATGTATTGATGCACACATGACTCGAACAAGACCAATTTATGTCAATGCAAGAGATGATGTACAATTCTCTCGGCAACATCAATCATTTGAAGGACCCAATTGTCTTAACATAGAAGAGTCACCAAATGAAGCAATTCAAAGGTTTTATAATTTGTTGGCAGAGACAAATCAACCATTATTTGAGGGGGCAACAGATTCAAAATTGTCAATATGTGTTAGACTTTTAGCGTGCAAGTCAAATTGGAATATTCCTGATCAATGCTTAGACTTTATGACATGCATGTTGTTGGATGTCACACCTATAAAAGACAATTTACCAAAAACTTATTACGATGCCAAGAGATTAGTATCAAAGTTGGGATTAGAAGTGAAGAAGATTGATTGTTGTGTGAATGGGTGTATGCTTTTTTATGACAATGACAATGGCAAAAAAGATGCTACATTACTTCAATGTAAATTTTGTCAAAAGCCAAGATATCATGAGAAAAGTTGTGGAACAACCCATAAAAAGCCAGTTCCAGTAAAGTTAATGTTTTACTTGCCTATAATTCCTAGATTACAAAGAATATTTGCATCAATGAAAACTGCTGGGCAAATGACTTGGCACCATGACAATAAAACTTCCGATGTATTACGCCATCCATCAGATGGTGAAGCTTGGAAACACTTTGATCGAAAACATCCAACTTTTGCTGCTGATCCACGCAATGTCAGACTTGGGTTATGTTCTGATGGATTTAATCCATATATTCAAGCTTCATCTTCACCTTATTCTTGTTGGCCTATCATTGTTACTCCATACAATCTTCCTCCTGAAATGTGCATGACCAAGCCATACATGTTTCTAACTTGCCTAATTTCGGGTCCATCCAATCTGAAGGCCTCTATTGATGTTTACTTAGAGCCTTTAATTGATGATTTGAAAAAATTGTGGAATGGTGTTCTCAGATACGATATTTCAAAGAAACAAAATTTTATGATGAGGGCAGCTTTAATGTGGACAATTAATGATTTTCCCGCTTATGGGATGTTATCTGGTTGGGGGACTCATGGTAGATTGGCTTGCCCACATTGCATGGAGCATAAAAAATCATTTACATTAAATTATGGTCGTAAAAGTTTTGGTTTGATTCGCATCGAAGGTTCTTACCAAATCATCATCCATTTAGAAGAAATATGAAAGCCTTTCGAAAGGGAGAAGTTGAAGTAGAAGGGTCACCTCCTCGACTAACACCTACACAAGTTTGGAGAAGAGTAAAAGATTTACCAAAAGTAACTGAGTGTGGTATCACAAGGATAGAAGGATACGGAGAGTGGCATAATTGGACAAAACGAAGCATATTTTGGGATCTCCCGTATTGGAAAGATAATTTGTTGAGACACAATCTTGATGTAATGCATATAGAGAAGAATTTTTTTGATAACATATTCAACATTGTGATGAATGTAAAAGGAAAGACAAAAGATAATGAGAAGGCGATGAAGGATATTGCTTTGTATTGTAAGCGTCCAGACTTGGAGTTAAAGGCACAAGCTAACGGCAAAATGTTAAAGCCTAAAGCAAATTACACGTATACTATTGAACAAGCAAAGGTAGTTTGTCATTGGTTAAAAGAACTTAGGATGCCCAATGGTTATTCTTCCAACTTGGCAAGATGTGCTGATGCTGAAAAGGGGAGGATTCATGGCATGAAAAGTCATGATTGTCATGTATTCATGGAATGTTTACTTCCTATTGCATTTAGTGCATTACCAGTACATATTTTGAATCCTCTTATTGAAATTAGTCATTTCTTCAAAGATTTGTGTTCTACAACGTTAAAGAGGGAAATGATTATTAGGATGGAAGAAAATATTCCAATCATTCTTTGCAAGTTGGAGAGAATATTTCCTCCTGCATTCTTTGATTCAATGGAACATCTCCCTATTCATCTTCCATATGAAGCTTGGCTCGGTGGACCAGTGCAATATAGGTGGATGTATCCATTTGAAAGGTGATGAAATGATTGTCCTATATGTGTTTTATATGTTATTTTGATTAGTTTGATCAATCATAATCTTGCTTCTTAAATTGTATAGATTCATGGGGGAGTCTAAACGATTGGTAAAAAATAAGGCTAAAGTTGAAGGATCAATTTGTGCAGCTTACTTGCATCGTGAGATGACATATTTTTGTTCTCATTATTTCAATAACTTCATGTTGTCACCATGACAACCTAGAAATGAAATATATTTCCAAAGTCAAACACAATTGTCAGTGTTATCAGTATTCCGACAAGTTGGTCGTCCATCTGGGTGGGAGTTGACTCATTGGTTAACTGATGCTGAATTCAAGTCAGCTCATGTTCATGTATTAATCAATTGTCAAGAAGTTAAACCGTACCTTGAGTACATTCAAAACACATATCTTTTCAATTTCATTATTAAATTCTTTGTCACATTCTTAAAGTAACCTTTTAGCATTTTCTATTTGGACAGCTCATTCTTGCAATCAGAGCAAATAAGTGAATCAGAAGCATCTGTTAGGATTCATGCAGAATTTCCTACATGGTTTAGGCAACAAGTATGTATGTTATCATTCTCTTTTAAATATTTTTAAATATGGTATATAGTGTTAGAATCGCGCAGCGGAATGTTCGCGTGGTCGGACAAAAACCAAGAGGGGGGGTGAATTGGATTTTTAATAAAAATTAGGTTTTCAAAATTTTCCCCAAATTTTACCGATTAAAAAACTGCGTAAATGTAAATAGAGAAGAGTAGAGAAGATTACACAGTAGGTTTATACTGGTTCGGATCAAAAGACCCTACGTCTAGTTGCTAATCACTCAAAAGAGGATTAACGCTGTCACTAAGAACAAATTGTTACAAACAGATTACAAATGAAAAGATAAAGATACGAAAACACCTCTCTTGAAATCCACAAGAGATGAAGAACAACTTTCCCTAGAGACGGCACAGCACACAATCCACTAAGAACTCCACTTAGTGATTCTTATCGCTTCTAGCCTCACACCAGGTTCCAAAAGCCCCTTTCCTTGCAACAAACAGTTCTCGGCACTCACAACGACTTAACTTTTGTATGGAAAGAGTTGTTCTTACTTTTCCGAGTGCCAAAGCGAGTTTAAGTAGGGAAATTAGGGTTTAGGAATTGGGGATTTTGAAACTAGGGTTCTTGGTAATTGGGTTTTCGAAAATAGGGTTAATTTGAAATTTAAATTGAAAAACAGATCGAAATAATCGATTATTTGGAGTGATAATCGATTAAAACAGAGTCAAATACGTCGAACTCAAACCTCTCTGGAATAATCGATTATTTGGTGAAATAATCGATTATCCGTATCGAATCAAGTACAAAACAATCAATTATTTTGTTGTTTTAATCGATTAAAACAGTGAGTTTGTATAGAAAGTGTTTTCTCACTGTTTTAATCGATTATTTACCTATATAATCGATTAAAGTCGAGCCTCGTATGATAAATTTGAGCATTTTGAAGCTTCTAAGTTTCGGACTATGTACCTAGCTATCTTAGACTCTAAAAATACAGACTCAATCTTAAATAAAACAGAGTTATTACAATACAATTATCACCAATCTTCAATCTTCAATATTCTAAGTCTTTAGTTCTTGGATCATCATCAAAATCCATTCTTCATATTCATCAAGTGCAACATCAAGTCCTTGAATTGTCAACAATCTCCCCTTTTTGATGATGATCAAAATTTTCTTTTAAAGCCCTTTGTAATAACCTCGTTTTATCCGTCATACTAACAAACACATTAAACATACCGGATAAAATTTAAAATTGAATCATAGGCTTTAAATTTTTCTCCCCTATTTTGATTATAATCAAAAAGAACTCTGCAACATCAATCATAAGAGTTCCCCCTCAAAATATGCATAAGTTAGAGAAAGCTCCCCCTCAATTATAGCATGAAAGAAACATCAAATTTTATTTCACAATCATTCAACCATTACAACATCAAGACAATAACAAAAGAAAATACATTGATTCTCTCTATATCGGATAGTTTTAATCGATTATTTCTAGCAAATAATCGATTGTCGAGGCATTTAATCGATTATTTCACGAAATAATCGATTATTCCGAGAGGAGAATGCCCTGTTTTGGACGTTTTGAGAAAAAAATAATCGATTATTACTTCCAGTAATCGATTATTCCAGAGGCTATATCAAGTTTTTAAGGTTTTTACACATTATAACCTATGAATATCCTACAACACGAATTTTAACATAACAATCTTCCAAAAACAGTCAAATTAAGCAGAATTTAAGTTATTTCTAATATCCCTAAGTCTCTTCTAAGATCATAGAATCTATCCTTTGGTAGAGGCTTAGTAAATATATCTGCTAATTGACGTTTAGTGTCTACATACTCTATCTTACAGTTTCCTTTGCTGATATTATCTCTTAAAAAGTGATGTCTAATCTCAATATGTTTAGTCCTAGAGTGCATTACTCGGATTCTTAGTTAGATTGATTGCACTCGTATTATCACACATTAAGGGTATGTCATTTAAATATATACTATAATCCTCTAACTGTTGTTTCATCCACGTAATTTGAGCACAACAACTACCTGCCGCAATATATTCAAGCTTTCAGTGGTAGATAAAGCTACACATGCTTGTTTCTTAGAATGCCATGATATTAAGGATGAACCAAACAAATGACATGTCCCACTAGTGCTTTTCCTATCAATTTTACATCCACCATAATCAGCATCGAATATCCTAATAAACTAATACAAGCATCAGACGGATACCACAAGCCAAACCCAAGTAGTTCCTTTTAAGTATTTTAAAATATGTTTTACCGCAATTAAATGAGATTCTTTAGGACAAGCCCGAAATCTAGCACACACACGCATGTAATGCATAATATCGGGTCTACTAGCAGTTAAGTATAATAGTGATCCTATCATACCTCTATACATAGTTTGATTTACTTCCAAACCTGATTCATCCTTGTCTAAATAGCATGAAGTTCCCATGGGTGTGTTAGCTTCCTTTGAGGTGTCCATACCAAACTTTTTTAGGATCTCTTTGCAGTACTTAGTTTGAGAGATGAAAGTGCCATCTTTAAGTTGCTTGATTTGTAGTCCAAGGAAGAATGTCAATTCTCCCATCATAGACATTTCAAACTCTCCCTGCATTATCTTAGCAAATTCTACACATAACGAATTATCAGTTGATCCAAAAATTATATCATCAACATATACTTGGACCAATAAGATATGTTCTTTAACTTTCTTAATAAACAGTGTAGAATCAATTCTTCCTCTTGAAAAATCATTTGCAGTTAGGAAACTACTTAATCTTTCATACCAAGATCTAGGAGCTTGTTTCAACCCATATAATGCTTTCTTCAATTTGAAAATATGATTAGGATTATTAAAATCTTCAAAACCAGGGGGTTGCTCTACATACACTTCTTCTTTAATAAAACCATTTAAAAATGCACTCTTAACATCCATTTGATATAATTTAAATTTCATCATAGATGCATAAGCAAGAAGTAGGCGTATAGCCTCTAACCTGGCCACAGGAGCATAAGTTTCATCATAATCTATACCTTCCTCCTGACAATAGCCTTTTGCAACAAGTCTGGCTTTATTCTTTGTTATATTACCATCTTCATCAAGCTTATTTCTGAATACCCATTTAGTTCCAATAACTTGATGTGACTCTTCTCTTGGGATTAGTTCCCAGACTTGATTCCTTTCAAATTGGTTAAGTTCTTCTTGCATGGCTATGCACCATTGATCATCTTTAAGTGCTTCTTCAATGTTTTTAGGTTCAATCTGTGACACAAAAGCAACTGCACATACGGAAATTATTCATATTTCTAGTTCTTACTCCTTTTGAGATGTCCCCTATAATGTTGTCCATTGAGAGTCCTCTAGGTGATTGCCATTCTTTTGCTAATTGAGGAGTTTGAGAAGGCACATTATCTTCCAAGTATAATTCATCAAGGGCCTCTTTTAGATATTCATCATCACCTCGCAAGTCTTTTATTTGACTCAAGAGGATTTCCCCCAAGGTCTACAATCTCATCAAAGGTAACATGTATAGATTCTTCTATATTCAAAGTTCTCCTATTAAACACTCTATATGCCTTGCTAGTTAAAGAATAACCTAGAAAAATGCCCTCATCGGCTTTTGAGTCAAATTTTCCTAGATTGTCCTTTCCATTATTTAGCACAAAACATTTACATCCAAAAATCTTTAAATGTGCAACATTAGGTTTTCTACCATTAAACAATTCATATGGAGTAGATTTAATAATTGACCTAATGAGCATTCTATTTAAAACATAACATGCCGTACTAACCGCATCAGCCCAAAAATATTTAGGAACATTAGATTCATTTAACATAGTTCTTGCAAGTTCCTCTAATGACCTATTTTTCCTCTCAACTACACCATTTTGTTGGGGAGTCCTAGGAGCAGAAAAGTTATGTAATATACCATTTTCCTCACAATAATTCTCAAACTTTTCATTTTGAAACTCACCACCATGGTCACTTCTTAAAACTTTAATTCTTAGGTCTTTCTCATTTTGTATTTGTTTAGCAAACTTTCTAAAGACCTTAAAAGCTTCACTTTTCATAGTTAGGAAAAATGTCCAAGTGTACCTAGAGTAATCATCAACAATTACAAGACCATAATAATTTCCACCAAAGCTTTTTATCCTAGAAGGTCCAAATAAATCTAAATGTAATAATTCTAGGGGTTTTGAAGTGGAAATCACATTCTTTGATTTAAATGATGATTTAACTTGTTTACCTTTTTGGCATGCATCACACAATCTATCTTTTTCAAATTTCAATTTAGGCAATCCAATAACTAAGTCTTTTGATATCAATTTATTCAAATGATGCATGTTTATATGAGCCGCTCTTTTATGCCATAACCAAGGGTTTTCTTCCTTAGCAACTAAACATGTTATACTAGACTCATGTAAACAATCCAAATCAATCAAATATATGTTGTTATGCCTAATGCCTTTTAATTCTACTTTTTCGGAATCTACTAAATGTATGGTGCAAAATTTGCTTTCAAAAGTTACCTTGAATCCTTTGTCACACAATTGGCTTATGCTAAGAAGGTTATGCTTTAATCCATCAACAAGAAGCACATCCTTAATCTCCAATGTGTTTGCACCACCTATGTTTCCAATTCCGAGAATCTTCCCTTTGTTGTTATCCCCATAAGTCACATATCCTTGTTCTTTGGCTTTGAAACTTACAAATTTCGTTTTATCTCCAGTCATATGTTTTGAGCATCCACTATCAAGATACCACATAGACTTCTTTGATTTGGAAGTTTCCTACAAAACAAGAACATAGTAAACTTAGGTCCCCATAACTTTTGGGTCCTTGAGGTTAGAGACATAACAATCTTATTTAAAATACTGCAAAACAATCTATTCTTTGTGTGTTTAAAAAGTTCAAGCAAAACTGTTTTTATAGAAGATTTTCAAAACTGCTGGTTTAATTAATCTGTTAAAAGATTCTTTTAATCTGTTAAAAGTGCAGTTTTAATCTGTTAAAAACGTCTTTTAATCGATTGAAACGCAGTGTAGAAAAAATTTTTAAGTTGTTTTAATCGATTGAAATGAGTTTTTAATCGATTAAAAGAGTTCTGACCGGTCATAACTAAATTCTGATCGATCATAACTGATTCTGACCGGTCATAATAAAAATCTGATCGATCATCCTGACCCTTTAAGTGATTTTAATCGATTGAAACGTGTTTTAATCGATTGAAAAAATTTCTGACCGCTCATAATTAAAATCTGATCGATCACATTTGCTTCTAATCGGTCATAATTTGATTCTGATCGATCATCCTGACCCTTTAAGTAATTTTAATCGATTGAAACGTGTTTTTAATCGATTTAAAGGATTCTGACCGCTCATAATAAAAATCTGATCGATCATAATGAGTTCTAAATGGTTTTAATCGATTAAAAACATGTTGTATCGATTAAAATGCTGTAAAAACACTTCTTTGACCATTCTAATTGATTTTATTTGGTTCTTTCAAAACTGCATCAGTTAAAAACATGTTTTAAGAAGGCTTTTGTAAAAATACTTTGTTTTAGGTTGTTTAAAACAATTTTAGAGGCTTTTCGCAAAAATCTTTAAGTGAAGAACCTTTATGCAATAGAAAAGATAAAATGTTTTTACCTAAGCATTCCATTTAAAACATACTAAATGATCCATTTTCTTTGAATAAATACAATATACAAATAGTTCATTTAACTATAGGAACCCAAACATATTTTCCTTTAGGAACACCAAAATGTTTGATTTTACACTTATTTGAAGTGTGACCTTGTTTCATGCAATAAAAACATGCTTTTGATGTAGCTATGGAATAAGATGCATTATTTACATGACATGCTCTAGTTCCTTTTTCTACCCATACTCTTTTCTTTTTAGTTTTACTCTTTTTCAAAGGAACTCTTTGATTTACATTATTTTGAGCAATTACCATTTCATGCTTCTTAAGATCATCAATTTCTTTTTCGGCTTTGTCAAGCAAATGGTTAAGAATATCTATGTCATATTCATGCTCTTTACAATTTGCACAAGCTAAGTCCTTATTCTCATCTAGGCATACAATTTTCGTATTAGCTACCTCCTTTTCTTCTAAACATGCAATTTTCAATTTTAAGGACTCATTTTCCTTTTCGGATCTTCTTAGATTTTTCTTTACAACTTTATATTCCTTTTTCATATCCATAAATGCAGTAAATAACTCATTATAAGCATTTTGCAATTCATCATGGTCATTTTCTTCATTAGAGGATGAATCGGAATCACTAACCTCAAAATCCGAATAAACGTTGTTATTTGCCATCAAGCAAATGTTTGCTTCAATTTCTCGAGTCGCTTGATTCTCGAATTTGAATCACTCGTCATCCCAAGCAATATATGCTTTCTTCTTGAATTGCTTTTTGCCCTTGTGTTCATCATTTTTCTTGTTTGGGCATTCGGTCTTTATATGCCCCGCTTTCACCACAACCAAAGCATTTTATATTAACGGAAGAATTTTCTTTTACCTTTCCCTTACCTTTGAAAGGATGTCTTCCTTTTGCTTTCATCATCTTGGTGAACTTCTTTATAAAAAGACTCATCTCTTCTTCATCAATTTCGGAGTCTTCTTCTTCTTCTTTATTATTTTTGCTTTTTGAAATCTCGGTCTTGAAAGCTAGGTTCTTCTTTTGATATTGACCCTCTTCCTCATTTAGTCTTCCAAGGTCAAGTTCATGCTCCCTAAGCTTTCCAAATAACGCCGCCATAGACATAGTGGCAAGATTTTGTGACTCCGAGATGGCCGTCACCTTTGGTTGCCATTTCCTATCCAGAGATTTCAAAATTTTAACATTTAATTCATCAACGTCAAAAATTTTACCTAGTCCGATGAGATGGTTCACGATATGAGTGAAACGTTTCGTACGTCAAATATCGTTTCGCCTGGTTGCATCCGGAACATTTCGTACTCTTGAATTAGAGAATTTTTACGCGCTCTTTTGACGTCGTCAGTTCCTTCGTGGGTCACCCTTAGCATTTCCCACATTTCCTGTGCACTTTTACAAACCGAAATTCTATAAAACTCATCAAGGGTTAGAGCGAGATGAAATAATGTTTCTAGCCCTAACATCAAATTGTGCTTTTCGACTTTCATCAGCAGTCCATCTAGAAATAGGTTTAAGAACGTCAACACCGTTCTCGTAATTTTAGGAACAAATGGACCGTTTAAAATTGCGTCCCAAACGCCTCTATCAACGGACTCTAAAAATATTTGCATACGTACTTTCCAAAAAGGATAATTTTGACCCGCAAAAAGTGGGGGTCTCGTTGATAGACGCACCTTCGGCAAAAGTTTGATTTTGTCCAGCCATTTTCGAAAAGTTTGAATGACTATCAAAGCAAGCTCGATACCACTTGTTAGAATCGCGCAGCTGGAATGTTCGCGTGGTCGGACAAAAACCAAGAGGGGGGTGAATTGGATTTTTAATAAAAATTAGGTTTTCAAAATTTTCCCCAAATTTTACCGATTAAAAACTGCGTAAATGTAAATAGAGAAGAGTAGAGAAGATTACACAGTAGGTTTATACCGGTTCGGATCAAAAGACCCTACGTCCAGCTTGCTAATCACTCAAAAGAGGATTAACGCCGTCACTAAGAACAAATTGTTACAAACAGATTACAAATGAAAAGATAAAGATACGAAAACACCTCTCTTGAAATCCACAAGAGATGAAGAACAGATTTTCCCTAGAGACGGACACAGCACACAATCCACTAAGAACTCCACTTAGTGATTCTTATCGCTTCTAGCCTCACACCAGGTTCCAAAAGCCCCCTTTCCTTGCAACAAACAGTTCTCTGGCACTCACAGCACTTAACTTTTGTATGGAAAGAGTTGTTCTTACTTTTCTGAGTGCCAAAGCAGAGTTTAAGTAGGGAAATTAGGGTTTAGGAATTGGGGATTTCGAAACTAGGGTTCTTGGTAATTGGGTTTTCGAAAATAGGGTTAATTTGAAATTTAAATTGAAAAACAGATCGAAATAATCGATTATTTGGAGTGATAATCGATTAAAACAGAGCCAAATACGTCAGAACCCAAACCTCTCTGGAATAATCGATTATTTGGTGAAATAATCGATTATCTGTACGGAACAGTACAAAACAATCGATTATTTTGCTGTTTTAATCGATTAAAACAGTGAGTTTGTATAGAAAGTGTTTTCTCACTGTTTTAATCGATTATTTACCTATATAATCGATTAAAGCCGAGCCTGTATGATAAATTTGAGCATTTTGAAGCTTCTAAGTTTCAGACTATGTACCGGCTATCTTAGACTCTAAAAATACAGACTCAATCTTAAATAAAATAGAGTTATTACAATACAATTATCACCAATCTTCAATCTTCAATATTCTAAGTCTTTAGTTCTTGGATCATCATCAAAATCCATTCTTCATATTCATCAAGTGCAACATCAAGTCCTTGAATTGTCAACATATAGGTATTAATGTAACATTTGGTTCATTTTATATTTGTAGATCCATAATGAGCCATTTAGTGTGAAGAATGAAGACCTAAGGGATTTATCCAATCACCCAATGTGATGCGTTAAAGAATGGCACACATATTTTGTGAATGGATACAAATTTCATACAAATGCATGGAGCAAGGGAAAAAAGACAATAAATAGTGGTGTTTATGTTAAGGGTTTGACAGAAAGTGGTGAAGATGATTTTTATGGAGTAATTATTAAAATATATGAGTTGGAGTACAATACTTCAAATTCTCCCAAAAAAGTTGTGGTTTTTAATTGTGAATGGTTTGATCCATCAAGAAGAGGTACAAAAGTGGATCCTAAATATAATATTGTAGATATTCGAATGGGTTTAAGATATGAACCATTTGATCCATTTATCCTTGCACATAATGTAAGACAAGTGTATTATGTTCCATATCCATCATTTTGAATAGACAAGCGTGGTTGGTGTGTTGCAATCAAAACAAAACCAAGAGGTCGTATTGATTTTGATGGTGTGGAAGAGGATGCCCCTTACCAAGTAGATGAAATGTTACATGGCAATGAAGTCATTGAAGTGGAAAGCATATTTGGATTACATGACTATGAAGCTAATCCTGAAGAATTGGAAGAGGAAGAGGAAGAGGAAGAGGATGAGGAAGAAGAAGAGGATGACGATGACGATGACGATGATGAGGATGAAGCCTAATGTTTCAAGAAAATTAGAAGCATAAATGTTTTGATTTTGTAAAAAAAACATATTGTACCCGTATTTGTTATGAATTATGTTATTAATTGAGTGTCCCTTAATTTATATGAGTTTTTACATCATAAGTTATTCATAATCTTATTTTTTCATGTAGAGATATGTCCACAGGAGGTTCTGACCCACCTCGACCCCCACCCTCTGTAGTGATAAAGGGAAGGGGAAGGCGATATCAAAGAAAAAGAGACCACGTTACGTTCTGAAAGTGGTTTCCACAGATATACCTTCTACATGCACTACACCTAGACCATCCACTACACCTACACCATCCATTACACCTATATCATCCACACCCGTTGCACCCATACCATCGCCATCCTCTGTTGTAGGACCTACCCCTTCTCCAGTTGTGGCACCCGCCGCCTCTCCAGTTGTGGCAGTCACTCCTTCTCCATCTGCATTCCCTATTGTGGCGTTAGCACCTTCCTCCTCTCCAGTTGTGGCGTCAGCACCTTCCTCCTCTCCAGTTGTGGCACCCACCCCTTCTCCATCTCCATCTCCTATTGTGGGCTCAGGACCTTCCTCCTCTCAAGGTCACTCACCTACTGTAGATGTTGAGTCAGAGGTTGAAGAAGATGTTTCTGCTATACATGATCGACCGATGATTGAACCTTATGGTCGAGGATAATATTTAATTTAAATTCTCCAATTTATTTATTATAAATAAGTTTTAGTCATTTTCAGCACATATGTAACTTGTATTAATTTTTTTTTGTAATTAGGTTTCTTCCGTCTAGAGTTGCATCACAAGCTATAACAAAGAGTATTAAACAATTTCTTCAACCTTGGGCCACATGGGGAGTGATACCTAATAGTGATAAGGAGTCATTTTTTCAACGTTTTAAGGTAACTTAATCTTGTGTACATACTTAATTATTAATGTTACTATTGATTTCCATTAATGTATATATTTATAATTATTGAATATATGTTTTGTAGTCAATTTTCTATAATGTGTATAACAATTTATACTTTTATAGATGAAGGTTCAGTGGAGACCAGCAGCATGAACATCAAATAAAGAAGAATTTTCATTCCAAAGCATCTCACAGACTTAGTGAGATGTTTAGGGATGCAAGAATTGCTTGGTCAAAGACCAGACTCGGATTGGAGATCACGTTTGGAGCAGCTTGCTAGCACATTGGAACTCACCAATGTATCGGTCCAAATCTGCACAAGCCCAAAAAATAGGGCATCGTAAAAGGGTGGGAGCCTTCACACAGTGGCTCTATCAACGACACATGAGCATGCCATACGTATGGTAAGTCTTTATATCATACATTTACGATTTATTCAATATTTATTGGGTTTTATATCTCAAATTGTTTATGTAATGTAGGAAAAGGAGCTTGGAAGATCAGTTTTTATTGATGAGATCTTCCAACAGACTCATATTAGGAGGAAGACGGGTCATTTTGTTGATGAAAGATCTAGGAAGACACACGATAGAACCTTCATGTTAAATTTTGTATATTATGTAAAGTTAATAATCATGTTAATAATTGATTTGTTTCTACTAATAGGAGGAATTTGAAACTAGACTTTCACAAGCTAGGTCATCTGCTGGATCTTGTGGTGGCGAACCTGAGTCTACTCCTGCTGAATCTGCACATGATGAAGTTATAAGGTCCCGTTATTGGGTGGATACAGTTGGAGGTAAGAATAAAGGAAGATTGTATGGGGCTGGACAACTTGCTGATGGCTATCAGGGTGGTTCAGATAGCTTGAAGAATCAAATTCAAGCATCCAGCTCCTCGCTTGACTTAGAAGAGATTAATCGGCTGAGACAACGATTATCTCGTACAAGAAGAAGAAATACGTCGAACAAGGGAGCAGAATGAACGACTAGAGCACCAATTCGTAGAGTTTCAATCCCTTGTCGGTCCTCTTCTACCCCCCATCGCACAATCCGTTGTTCAACAGCGTCAACATAGTGAAACACATGATGAACAACAACCCCAACAACAACTCGAATGAAGAGCAACAAGATAACCCACCACAGGACAACATACCAGAACATCATTCTCCTGATTACTCTAATTATTAAATGTTATACAAACATCTATAGAATAATATTTCAATTCTATTTGTATGTTGATCCTCTTTTTAGGATTATACATTATGTTTCATTATGCATAAATTACAGTACATTTGAATTTACTTATGATTAACGTGAGTTAGATTTATATTTAATTGAATTGTTTAATATATTATGGAATTGGACTATGGAATTGGACTGGATTGAATATTGTTGAATTGGACTGGATTGAATATTATTTTACAGGTTATATGGGATAAAAAAAAACAACATGCTCTGGAACTAGAGCTGGTTTTATCGACGGATTTACCGACGGATTATCTGTCGGTAAGTTTTACGCATAATTGGTAATTACCGACGGAATATCCGTCAGTAAGTATCTATGACACTTACCGACGGATTTGCTATTCCGTCAGTAAATGTCATGGGTATTTACCGACGGATATTCCGTCGGTAAATACCCATGACATTTACCGATGGACTAGCAAAATCCGTGGTAAAATTTACCGACAACGCTATTACCGACGGATTTAGGTCCGTCGGTAATATCTATTTACCGACGGATTTTGTCCATCGGAAATTTCGATTTTTCTTGTAGTGTATACCTATGAAACAATCAAATTAATCTCATAAATTCTTTTAAAATTTTAATTTCTTCTAAAATTCTCTATCCAAAAATATATTTAATCATAAAATATTTGAATTTTTCTAATAAAATGGATCACACCTGAAAAAAAGGAATTTTCAAACACACTCGTTAGAAAGTTCATGTGACTAAGTTTATTGGCTTTTGGAATGCACTAAATTTTCTCTCGAAGATAAGTATAATGCGTTTGTTGAATCTCCAGACGGAAAGGAAAAGAGTAAAAGGACTCGAAATATGATAAAAGTTTGAAATTTGAAATGAACATTTTGAATATTTTTTTTAAGAAAAAATTCACCCCTTCATTTCTGCGAAGAAAGATACATAAACATGAATATATATATATATATATATATATATATATATATATATATATATATATATATATATATTCTTTCTCTTAATTCAAACAATTTTATTTTTTATTAATTTTTTTCATTCTCTCACATCCATTCACCAATAAAATCAATATATAAATAAATAAAAACTAATTTAAAATTTTATATCGCTTATTAATATTTAGATAACTTTTTCTTAAAGACAAAACAAAATATATATCTACTTATTTTAAAATTGAGTATAAAGAGTCACTAGTACGAAAACACCTTTAACATCGGTTCTTAGCGGCTTTCTACATCGGTTCTAGAACCGATGTAGATACAACCGATGTAGAAAGTTGGTGAGTTTTAACATCGATTAAGAACCGATGTAGAAAGTCGACTTTCCACATCGGTTCTAGGCCATAACCGATGTAGAAAGTCGACTTTCCACATCGGTGCTATAACCGATGTGGAAAGTCGGACTTTCTACATCGGTTATGGCCTAGAACCGATGTGGAAAGTATTAAAAATCACTTTCTCCATCGGTTATGGCCATAACCGATGTGGAAAGTCATATTTTTTTTTAAATACGAATTTTAGTTTTTGATTTTTCAGAACTCGTACAAGCATTTTAAATATTTACAACTACTCGTAATGTTAATCTATATATAGAGGACATGCATTAACATACAAGTAAACATAATGTATATTATATATCTACATTGTATTGTATCAACAAAAACAATAAACATGTATTGTATTCTAAGTTTATATATACAAAGAAACTAGCAAGTCCTAATGTTTCACAATTAAATTCAATCACGACTATAGTTCTTAATAACAAAATCTGCCCAAATTCGTCTAATGTCATCAATCTCTGCTTCACTTATTGGATGACCATCATCGAATATCTACAAACAAAAAAACATTTCGAGATAAGCGTAAGTAGGCAAATATATGTCAATGACATAGATATAGTCATAACACATACCAAATTCCATGAATCTCGTGATATTTGCTGTGATGATTGTTAACATATGTCTCATCACATAATATCCGCCCTCCCAACTTCCTTTTTGCTTATTACACTATAAGAAAAAAAAACATTAAATACAGAAAATGAGTAAATTAAAGTTAAGAATTTGAAAGATAATGTCCTTACACGTGGAAGTATCCATGTGGGTTTCTTTTTAGGCTTACCCTCCATGACTCGAGTATGCTTCTATACACCTATAAAAGATTAAATGGAAAATACTTCATATTAAGACATGTGGAACTTAAAATGAAATGAATGAAATATTATACAAGGGTGTTAGTATACTTATCTTAAACAATTGAATGTTGTCTCGGATCGGGATTTGGGAATGAAGCACAATTATTATGAAGTACTTACTTATGAATATAAAAAGTAAAATGTGGATACTATTTAGCTCAAAGGAGTGAAGCACAGATCTTTACAGTTATTTAATCTGTCATGAACCGGACCTAGAGTATTTAATTAGTCACAAAGACAGATTCATATATAAGGGTGTTAGTATACTTACACATCAATAATCTGTTTAATTTCCTTTTGGGTTTATTCCATAAAGAGCATAAAAAAATAGTCTCATTACGTTTAGGACAAAGGATAAACAGTTGCCGAGTGAGACCTACAAAAAATGTCGCTCAATTAGTAATTCTTAAGAGATTCAAAGTTTGAAAGTAAGTAATTTAAAAAAATTTACCCATAATGATATGGTGCGAGATAAACTTCCTTTGATCCTTCACAAAATCTCTTTTGAATGTATGCTTGAATAGTATTTGGTTTGTTCCCCAAACTCCGAATGTGGACAGGATCAATGAATCCATAGACATCTTCTACTCCCTTTTCCGCAATGACTTTGTTGAGGTAACTAGAAATTGAAAATATCATGTTAATTGCATTTTAGACAAGTTGGTGTCTAATAGGGCATACAACCAATTGACTTAAATAAAAACATAAGACTTACATTAACCGGACTTGGAGAATTGTGACGCAAATCATGTCTTCACTCAAAACAACATCCATAATGTCCTTCGACTCAAGTACAACGTGATGGGCTGCGGATTCCCAATCACATGAGGGTCCATCTCGGATCCGTAAAGGTATATGCTTTCCTAGCCTATAAGCTAAGAGGCATAACCTTTGTATCGGATCTAAGTCCAGTTCCTCTTGAACTTTCTCTTTCTCTTTCTCCTTCCCCTTCTCCTTTCCTTTCTGCTGGGCACAAATGTCCTATACACATCAAGGAATTAAATTAAAATTTATGATAAAATAATAAAATTATAAACATGTATCAAATTATTAAAGAAAACATATAATACCCGATCAGTAGGAAACTGGATAAGTGCTCTAGGCCACTGAATGAAATGACCGGGAGCCTCCCCACTCGTTCTAACCTCGTCGGATGGAACAGGAGCTTCGAAACTTCCACCCGTTCAACCGTAACACGAAGAAAGGAATCCATCATTTCTACCCCGTGTATAAGTGGCCCCAATGTATGCACAGTACCATATGCCACTAGTAAGCCTTCCTTTGTGAAGAACTTGCATAGAGGCCTAGGAGTGTCTTCACCAAGTGGAGTTGACTCATCATCAAGAACGTCAACCTGTGCACAACTCCCTTTGGTGCTAACACGTTCCTCAAGGCGAGAAGCTACAGGAACACATTGTTCACCCCCTCCTGTGTTCCCCTGAGATAAGCCTAAGGAGACAAGTTCCTGCCTTAGCTCCGCCCGAAGCTCTTCCCTAATTTGATCCCCGATGGCCTGCAACTCATCTCTAGTGACCACACTTTTTGTGGAAGGTTTAGGAGTGCCAAAATATTGTCTGGATGCTAATCCCCCATCCAGCTGCCCGCACACGACCCGGATGCTCGGTCGTCCAATAGCAGTGGATAATATATCTTGTCGTCCACTAGGGGTAAAGGTCCCTTGTGAACTTTGCTCTAATAATTCATCCTACAAAGAAAATGTAATTGATTAGAGAAGACACAATATATAATTCTATCTCATTTTGAACAATTTTTTAAATAACTACTTACAATTTTTTGTCCCACAACACGACTCTCATCTGTAGTATAGTCACCTTTCTTGCTCTGTCGTGCCTTCTTCCACTTCTCATGACGAGAAGGAGGTGATGGAGGTGAAGTCACACCTGAGGGGTCACTTTGAGAGGCTTCTTGAGAAGCTTTACGCTTCTCTTCTATCAGCTTCCTCTCAAGTAGCTGGTAACCCTGCTAAATAATTTTAACACTGCTGACAACCGTGTGAACTTAGAACATCCTATATACAGAGGCTTCTTACTATCTTCGCATAGTTCTTCGAATACATATCCTTTTTCAAATGGCTCTTCACCGATATCACGTATCAAATCCTCTAGTCGATCATTGGTTTCTTTCTGGATTTCAGTTGTCTCTGAAGCCATTGGGAAATCTACTACTTCCCCATGCCAAATCCACTTAGTGTAACTCTTGCAAAATCCATCACAAAGGAGATGCTCTCTTATATCCTTCACACTTAGTTGTCTTAAATTTAAGCACTTCACACAAGGACAATAAAAGAGACCTCTATTGTTACCCACATTTCTCTGTGCAAACTCTAAGAACTCTTCAACCCCTAATTCATATTCTTCTTCTATACGTTTGGCATTTATCCAACTCCGATCCATATCTATAACTACATGACGTCTTTGCTTAGTGTGAAAATGGAATTACCTCTATTCAGAGGCAACAAACTTAAACAACTCAAACTATAATCCAAACTGAAATAGTACTAGAACAACAGTAAAACTCCAGGAACAAAACAAACAACACAAAGAACAAACCTAAATCAACAACATAAGAAACAAACCCAAATGAAAAACAAGAGAACCAAATATAATCAATACCCCAAAGCCCTACACCCCAGACGTGGAAACCCATAGCCTTAACTCTTCCGCTAAGAGACTCGGACCGGAGCGACATCAACCAACCCAACAGGGCTTGGATAACACCAATCTCAACCCCACGAGAATAACCAAGTCAAAATCACATATTCAAGTCAAACTAAACGGAAATAATAATACAAAACCCAGAATAAACATGTCTACATACATTAAACCCAGGCAGAATCAGTCCACAACCAAACAAAACAATCCAGAATCAAGGAAAATGCATAAAGGTAATTGACAAAACAAGGATGAGAAGCCAATAGGATAGACCCACGGACTCGGTCCGAATCACCTCCGGTTCGCGACGAGATCGAAGGTGCGCAGGTGCAATGAGGAGGAGCTCCTAGAGGGTTTCGTAGAGGTGAAGACGAGGGTGGCGCGTCGCAGCTCTTGGTGCGCGTCGCAGCTTCCCGGTGCGCGTCGCAGCTTCTTGGTGCACGGCAAGGATGGTTTTCGCTTGGGGATTCGATTGGGGAAACGGAGGTTAGGGATTCGATTGGGGGAAGGAGATGGGAGAGACAAGTGGTTTTCGCTACTGCGATAGGGGCAAGGAGACGGTGGTTTTCGCTACTGCAAGAATGAATTTGGTAATGGCTAGGAGCAAGGGAAGAATTCCGGAGGGAGTCGAGTCCGTAATTGGGTCCGGGAGTCGAGTCCGTAAGGGCAAGAGTGGAGTTTAGGGCTTACTCGTCTAAAATTTTTATTATAATTTTTTTTAAGACTTTCCACATCGGTTCATGGGGGAACCGATGTAGAAAGTAAAATGGTATATCGATGACCGATCGGAATGACTTTATGACCGATCGAGACCGGATGATCGATCGTAATGAGATTATGACCGATCGAATTGTTTTAAATCGTAGTAGATAGCACTTTCCACATCGGTTCATGGGGAACCGATGTAGAAAGTGCAGATCAACACTCGCTCAAGCGACAATAAAATCGCTCGAGCGACGCCACCTCCACAAAATTGGCCTTCTCGGGTGGTTTTTCGCTTGAGCGACACTGGTCTCGCTCGAGCGACGCCACCTCCACAAAATTGGCCTTCTCGGGTGGTTTTTCGCTTGAGCGACACTGGTCTCGCTCGAGCGACGCCACCTCCACAAAATTGGCCTTCTCGGGTGGTTTTTCGCTTGAGCGACACTGTCTCGCTCGAGCGACGCCACCTGCACAAAATTATTGGCCTTCTCGGGTGGTTTTTCGCTTGAGCGACACTGTCTCGCTCGAGCGACGCCACCTGCACAAAATTATTGGCCTTCTCGGGTGGTTTTTCGCTTGAGCGACACTTTCTCGCTCGAGCGACGCCACCTGCACAAAATTATTGGCCTTCTCGGGTGGTTTTTCGCTTGAGCGACACTTTCTCGCTCGAGCGACATTCACATTTTTTGGTTATGATCGATCAGGATGAGTTTATGACCGATCAGAATTATTTTAAATCAGAGTAGAAAGCACTTTCCACATCGGTTCCCATCTGAACCGATGTGGAAAGGCTTTAAAAAAATTTCTACATCGGTTCTTTAACAACCGATGTAAAAAGTCCGATGTTAAAAGTGTTTTTTGTACTAGTGAGTTACTTATAATCCCATCATTATTATTTGTAATCTAATGAATTAACATACTAATTTATCATAATTACTAAATTATAATAAAATAAATAGTTTGAAAATAACCTTTTTACACTTATATAATAAGTCTATCCATTCTCTTAATAAAATAACAAAGTGAATTTTATAATTAATGGAGTTTATCGTCAATTATTCCAAAATTAAACATTTTATTTAGAGTTGAGTGTCAGAATTGAGGAATTTTAGAGCCTTAACCTTTAATAAAAAATTGTTTATGAAATAAATTCTTTAATTAAGGACAATTTTTTATGCCTTTTAGAGATCTTGCCAATTAGACTTGAGACTTCAAAGTTGAAAGCTTTAGTCAAAACTAATACTATCTAAATATTTATTTGTTTTTATCCTAATTAAAAGCCAAAAATAATTTTAGAGATGAAAATAATATGGTTTAAATATGTTATTAGTTATTGAGAATTTATAAAATTGATTTTATTCTCCTTATTTTAAAGCTGATTAATTAGTACTTGTAAGCAAAATATAAATTGAATTCTTTAATTAATTTTGTGATAGTAATTTTTTTATTAAATATTAAATTAATTGTATAGAAACATTAAAATCAAGTATTTATAAATTTATTTATTTTATAAATATTGTAACAGCAAAAATATTATTACTAAATATTGAATTTAAGTATGGAAATATTAAACTAACATAATTTTTCAAAGTTTAAAAATTGAATTAATCAATTTAAAATTATAAAAAAAATAAAAATTAAATTAAATAAATAAAGAAATACTTAATAGGAAGAAAAGTGAAACAATTGGTCAAAAATATAAGGTGATTATCGTAGATGGTTTTGTTACGTGGGTGGGTCTGACGATGATACGATCATATCCTCATTGTCTTCTCACCTAAGATGTTTATAATTTGAATTTGAATTTTTTTAATATTTGATTATGATCTTGATCTTATGTTTTGTAAAATTTATATCTTTAGTTACCATCTTTTATTTTACCATTTTTATTTATTTATTTTGTCTCCTCACCTTAATCACTTTTTTACGTGTGAAATATATTTTAAATTATTTGTGAGAACATTTTCTCTCCTTAGAGCTTGAGATTCTTTATCTTAAATTGCGTTATTCATGTGGTGTCCTCTAAATAAGGTGGTGTTTTCTTCACTCTAATCATTTCCATATTTTGTTTTTCAGTTAATGTTTTTCTTTCATTCTTCACGTGGGCAAAAATCACTTCCATCCCATGTTTTCAATTGCTCATCCTGGTTGAATTCTTGGAGTTCTTAAATTCTTCTAAACCTTAAAGAAATTTTCATCAAGTAATATCAATAACACTGCGTACAATTCAAATGAAAGTGATTTTTTTTTCAAGTCACCGTTAAAACACTGTTAACATTTAGGAACGTGTAAGTTTTACTAGTGTGATTCATATATTCAATGATCTTAACCTTACTTATTATTTTTATTTTAAATTGTTTAATTTTTTAAATGGTTTGTTTAGATAAGGCAATTTAAATTTGTTTTTAAAATATTTTAATTATTATCAAATACAAATATTATCGTTGTTAGATTTGTGAATAAAGTCACGTTACTTGATCCTTACACTTATGAGTCAAGTTGGACCGACGTATGATCAATTAGGTTAAGTTAAATCAAAATAAATCAAATTGGTAAGGTCAGACCTAATTAAAATAAATTGTACTAAGTCAAAAATGTTTGATCCAGATTAATAGGATTGTATCAATTGTGTAAAGATTAGTCGAACTAAATCAAGATGAATCAAACCATGTCAGGTTGGATTGGGACAAGTAGGTGAAGATGACCCTGGTAAGATCTTAACAAAACACAATAAGACAAGATGAGACGAGTTTGATCAAGCCAAGATAAGGTGTGTCAGATCAATAGGGATTAGATCCAAATTAGTCAAGCCCGGACGAACCAAGTTGAGATATATTAGGTTGGGTGGGTGATAGGGAAACATGCAATTTAAGTAGAGAAATTAAAAAAAGAGAAGTGGAAACATAAAGAGAAAGCTAAACAATTATGCAATTAAAGGAAGAAATTGATAAAATTAACATATGGATGGTGATCGTCACTTGCTTCATGACAAGATAAGACCACAAAATTTCAATTAAGAGATAATACCTATCTCAAGAGTGGGAATGAGCTAGGAAATGTGGAACTTTGGAACAACCAAGGGAGAAGTCTCACATCTCCCCACTACTTGTTCTCCTAAGTGATTATAAGCCCAAAAAACACTAAGATAACAACAACTAATATAAGGTGAACTAAACAAGTTAGAACATGTAAATGAGCCAAGAATACAAGCTCAAAATCTTATACTACTCTTTTTAGGAGAAGGAGTAAAGAAGCAAGGAGATGGTTTTGGTCATGTTTCGTGTTACCCTTCTATTTTCTTCTTTTTGTGCCATATCTATGATCACATAAGTGGGTTATGTCTACTCTTAACAGATGTATTAGACCTGATTAGGAAGTGTGAGATCATATTAGGATATGTCAGAATGAGATGAATTAGACCGAATCAAAATAGGTTGGATAAAGTCAATGTATGATAGACCAAGTCCAGTTTGGTTAGGTCGGGATGGTTTGAGTATGATCAAAACATGTCAAATTAGGTTAAACTTGGTTATAATAAGTCAAGCAACAATAGACTAAGACATCCCTATTCGAGTTAGGTTGTTCTATAATAGTTTGAATTAGATTGACCTAGGTCGAGCTATAAATGAGTTAAAAATATCTCAACCAATATTGAATTAAATACAAAACATAAAGATAAAAAGAAATATATTTGAAAAAAGAAATAAAGAAAAATTTTAAATTCTTAGATTTAAAATTATCTTATTTTAAATAATTAAATTATTTTTATAAATCTCTAAAATTACAATTATTTTTTCAATTTTTTTATTCAATCAACAAATTTTATGATGAAGCATTTTAAATTACTATTGAAATGAATTTCATTCTATAAATTATAAAAGGAAATAAAATTACATTCTATAAATTCTCGGCTCAAAGAGAAAGTAAAGTAATAAATCTTTTTCTATAAACTTAAAGAGAAAATATATTTACTGAGTTAGAAACTCGAGAATCAAATGCATAATATATTGTTATTTTTCATATTAATTTGAACTTAATGGCAAATTTTGGATCTCATAAGTCAATAAGATCGCGATATAAGTTAAAAAAAATTAGTTTTAAAAGTATAATTTTAACTGTTTAAGTTATATATTTATAATTAATATTTTGTTATGTAATTTAAGAATACGAATATATATATATATATATATATATATATATATATATAATTGTAAACTAATTAATAAATTATTATTCATTTTTCAATTATAAAATAATAGTGTTTTTTTTAAGTCAAACAAAAAAGTCATCAAAATGAATACATATTTTTCATAAATTATTAATAAGGTAGATGAATATTTTGGTGAAAGTGATAATAAGAAAATCACACATTCTAAAAATTGACAAGTATTTTAACGTATGCAACATATAACTAAATTTTATAATAAACACATGTTTTAGCATCCTATATATTTAAAATTAAATTTTTTATTGCGATATAAGAGCATTGTTGAAGTTTAATTTAAAAATAAACATAAAATAATAAATTCAAAAGGACAAAAAGTTAAAGAAAATATTGGAACAAACATTATATTAAGTTTATAGTGATATAGAAATATTCAAAAAAAAATCTGAGTTTATCGTTTTTTTTATCCTTTCCATATTTTGTGTCATTTTAAATTAGTCCCTTTAGAAACATTTGACTGGATCTAAGAGCAATTAATTTGAATATTTTTATTTATTTTCTTAAAAACAAAATATTAAATTTAGAGATAAAAACAAGAGAGACAGTAAATAGTTAAAACCTATACATATTCATAAAAAATAAGAATGTGGGTGACTATGAATATGATATCATTTTTAGTTTTCATAAATGTAAGTGTCGTGTACGTCTGTCTTTTCTTGTGTGGCTCATATCATATCCTCTGTCTTTCATCTTATCCAATCACCAACATCTGTACTGTACCTCATTGGTGCCCCCACCAACCCTATCTAATAACTTGCTTTAATTATAATTCTAAAAACCAACTATTTCTCTTCCACTTTTTATTTATTTATTTATTTAATTTACTAGAACATAAAAATAATAGTTAAAATCTCTTTTAAATTTGGATAAAATTAAAGTAGATTAAGAATTTTTTTAATATTAATTTTTATTTAAAAAAAAAGAAAAAAATAAGTGTCACACCTATAATGTATTATATTTTATAAAAGAAAAATAATATAAGAAAATTACTTATTATAATTTATATATTTAAAAAGTTAATTAAAAGTAAGAGAATATACATATATATATATATATATATACATATATATATATACATATATATATATATATATATATATATATATACACACATGATGTAATAAAAAAATTGAAGAATCTAAAAAAATAGATAAAATAAACAAAGAAAATTAAAAATTTAACATATTGCATTGCCTAAATATATCGACTACAGATTTGAAAAACCAGAAACAAACATTAAAAACTAATTATAAACAATTAAATAATATTTGTTTAATGCGATACGGTTTTATTTTATATAATGCAACAGAACTGTTATTTTATGTAGTAACATTACGATCGGAACAACCACAAGATAATTTATGCGCTAGAAAGGCCCCAATTATTTGGAATGACTAGTGAAAACGTAAGTATTCTAATAAAAGAATTCCTCTACAGTACTGGAACATAGCTAAAACAAGATCCAAGACCACATAGTACGTAGAAAAAAACTTTAACTTAAAAATCAAAATATCAATTTCATGAATTTTAGTACTCGTTTTTGTGCTTTATGAAGTAAAAAATATATCTATCGACATGATTTTGCTTTAAATGATAAGGATTTAATTTCCAGGGGGAAAAGGACATTCGATCAAAATAATACTAATGAGCCTAAATCGTCAACGAGCAGTACTTCCCTCAATTAGCCACTACCCCATTCGTATATGCTTGTAGGGCATGCATCAAAATATTCAAAATTCGACAATAACCTAGAACAGGACCTACCCATTTGGAGCGCCCAACCTTTAAATTGTTAATCTTTCTTTTATTAAACCATGCAGAACAAATTCTTTATGGTAAAGCCTAAGTGCCATCTGGAGAAGGCATAACATCTTCTGTACGACGACACCAGGTGGTGCAGAGAAGAAAAAAAGGAAACTAAAAACACCAAGAGAACTTCCAAGAACAAACTTCACACAATCATCTGGTGAAGAGAATTTGCAGCAGCTCAGATCATCGTATCCAATGCTTAACCTAACCAAAAAAAAAAAAAGGGATGGGAGGAGAGGGGCAAAAGAGAAAATGGGGCTGGGGGCGGAGAAAAGTGCGCAAAACAAGGAGGAAACCTAGTTGTGACCAACCAAAACTAAATCCCAAGCCCTCAAAAGAAAGGAGAAAAAACCCAGAATTTCTTTAGCACCTCTTAAGGAACAAACTGTAAATTTTCAAAATCAAAAGTCGTGACACCATACCAAATCAACACGATAAATGTGTTTGACAAAAATAAAAATCCCATTTTCTCAAAGGAAAAAATCCAAAAGTTCTACACCACTAAGGAAAAAGCTCATATTTTTCAAAACACAAATTAAGTTGTAACACCATATCAAATCAATACAACAAAACCACTAAGAATGAAAAGCAAAAACATCAACGTGTACAGGGCAACATAGAGAACTGAGTAAAGAAAGCATGGACAAGGCTGACAATTCAATTGAAGATCCTACGCAAAAGGCACCACCCAATAGTTTCACGGAGAATTACCTGTTGAAATCATTTGCATTTCAGCATTTACTTAAGTAAAAACTGTAACTCAGCCAATAGCTCAAATGCAACATGGTGAAACTCATTGCAGCAACATCCAGGTTCAGTTGACCTTTATATAGAAGCTTTACCTAACCATGACAAGTTCTTGGGGGGGGAGAAATTTAAAAAAAAAAACAAAAAAAAGGAAAATGGGGAAAAATGCAGGGTAATATAAGCCACCAGATGATGGTAAAAAAATACTTATTAGAGTAAATGCATTCAGATAAAATACAAAGCAAACCAGCCTCCCATATTGCTCTCAACACTTGCTAAGAAAAACAAATATGCTCTAAACCATAGAGCATCAGAATCTGACTGCATACCTTAATTTACACAAGAGAAAATCAACCCAGCATAACTGTATCTCAAAGCTCCAACAGATCATTGAGAATAACCTGCATTTGTTTTGGATATAACATGCCCACCATACCACAAAACATGAGTAACAAAACGGAGCCTATGGTTGACCACATCAAATAATGATGCTCGCAACTAAACAAGATCATACTACAAAACTTGGCCACATCAACTATGGAATATTTATAAACAAATGAGGAGACAAACTTTAAGAAATTCACTTGAGTTTCAATTTAACATATTGCTGTCATTAGACAGACAAGTTTTAGATGCACATAATTGGATACTGGTTAAAAGGGTTTTTCCCTCTAAACTATCATTTTTGAAGAACTAGAAGCAAAAAATAGTAAGACACCATCAAATTTTAAAAAGAAATATCAAAGCCCAAAACATTGCAAAAATTACCTTTAATAAAAAGAATAATATACTTAAAATAACATTCCAGCATACATCAATCAAGCAGTATGCACTGTTGATCATGACAATAACAGGAAACTTCTTGAAACCTTAAACCACACCAACAGCTGTGGGATTCTACACCTGATATTTTCCAACCAGACCTGCAAAAAGAGATAAACAACGGAAGATGTTCATAAGCCAACAGACAATAATCCAGGGACCAATCAAATAGTGGAGGCATCATCCTCAGAATCGTAGCCCTCCTTAGAAGAAACAGGATATTCCTTGGAAAGATCTTGTTCAGGAAATCTTCAAAATAGAAAGTCATGATCTATGCAATGCTTTTGAAATAAGATTATCCTATGGTGACAAGAAATAATAGCAGTATTGGGTGACACTGCTTTCTGATCAGCATTTGTAGGTAGGAAGCTTCAATTATCCTTGCTTTTTAAATACTTCTGATTCAAGAGCAAATAACAGAAATCTGTACTCATAGCTATATTGTTAGCATTATCAAAAGCCAGGTAGAATCTTTGATTATCATTTAGAACCACCACTCCTGAAACACAGAAAGTACCCAGTATTAAAAATCATGCAATAAAAGTGCATAATCACTTTTTTTCCTACATGTAAGGTCATTAGTCATTACCAAGCCAAGTTTGCTTAATATTTTCTATTTCCCTCTTCTTCCACACTTATCCATCCTGCATCAAAGAGGAATCTCAGCTTTGTAAACACCAAACTGAACAAAATTAACAACAATGTTTGACAATAAGCCTTCATGTACCTGATTTATCATCAGCTTCATTTGATTCTTCTAACTTGTACTTACCATTCACCGATGTCGCCTTCACAGTATCATTTAGGATAGCTGAGTCCTTCACATTTATAAATGGTTGCAGCAAGGCATCTCCACAAAGTTTTGAATTTTCTTCACAAGTAGTATTTTCTCCATCACTTAAATTATGCTTAACTTCTTCGGATCCAGAATCAGATTGTGATTTTCCCTTTGAATCATAATCCTTGAAATTTCCTTGGAAGGACCCACTCCCATCGAACTGTTCTGATTTTGATTTAGTCAGAGTTTTCTTTTGTTGCTCTGATTTTTCACCTCTGTTTCCATATTTATCACTGGAGTTATGCTTGCCTTCACGGAACTTTGACCTGGATTGTTTAAGTTCAAAATTTATCTCATCCAAATTTATATGGATTGAAGTGCCTCTTTTGCCATGCTCACCTTCTAATGATATTGACCTTGAATGCCTTCTATCACGATGCCTTGATTTCTTATCCCTGTTTTCACCAGATTTATCTTTAGTGCGATGCTTCCCTTCAACAGATTTTGATCTGCCCCTTTTACTATCACGATGTTTTGACTTTTCATTTTTGCTTTCATCCACCCTGACATCAGTTTGATCCCTATTTTCTGTAGATCTTGACCTAGAGTGCCTTTTATCACTATGCCTCAATCTTCTATTTCTGTTTTCATCCAACCTCTCAGGTGAATCTTGCTTATCATCCACAGATTTAGACCTTGACCGTTTTTTGTATCTGGATCTACTTTCATCCACTTTTCTTGGGGATGATCGGATCCTTCTGTGAGTCTTTTCATCCACAGATACTGACCTGGATCGCCTTCTCTCTTTCTGTTTAGCCTTTCCATGCAAGATTTCTTCATTTTTGCTAGAGTGAACCCTATCTTCTGATGATCTTGACCTTGACTGCCTTCTGTTTCTTAATTTCTTTTCATCAATCTTTGGAGAAGACCTACTTCCTCTGCGACGACTCGGAGAGCCCGAATCAGCAAGTGACTGTTTCGTTCCTCTATGAGGTGAGGTTTCCCTATGACGTTTTGGAGAAACAGATGATTTCCTTGTATGAGGACTAACACTTCTACTTTTGTTTCTTCTTGAAGAAGATAAACGACGATCAATTGATCTATCCAAATCTCGTTTTCTGTATCTACTATCACTATGCTCCCTACTATCTCTATAGCGCCTTTCCCTGTCATAGCTAGAGTAATGATGGGACCTCAATGGTGACCTAGAGAGATGACCCCTAGAATGACGCGCAGGTGAATAAGAACGAGACCTCCTCCTTCTCCGGTAATTGATAGGAGATCTCGACTTTGACCGAGATCTTCCACGAATGGGAGAGGGTGATCTGCCAAAGAAAATTAAATCTTAGATTAGACAAAGGACTTCGTAAAGAGCATGATGACTGGTACAAAATTAAAAAATATACATGACAAGATTTTTCACAATATAATTTAACATAACCATGAATCCATGGTCAATAACAATGATAGACTTGAAAATTGTCAATTCATCAACATATTTCTTACTTCCATATAGGACATCAATTTTGATTCTAAATGCAATTTATTTTTTTCAGCTCAATTCTTACAATTTTTTACCATCTACATGCACACATGACCCTACCACATCTAGCTACAAAAAAAAAAGAAACTTCATTTGATTCAAACTTCTCAACTTGTTCAGCAATGTACGTCAATTGACATTCATATCCAACTGTACATAACTTCTCTAATGAAAAAACTCCCTTCCTACAGAATCTACACAACAAAGAAAGCTAACCAATCAACATGGAATGCTGCCTGCCAAGTATGTCAATTCATACTCTAATATTGCTGCTCCAATCAAATAACCTCCAGAGCAAATACTGTAGGAGAGCAGAAGGCCCTAAAACTAAAGCAACTTTGGGATGCAAGAGTAAGTGGGCATGCAGCTGAAGTACAGCATAGCTACTACTCCTTATGTGTAAAGGATGTCAATTCATACTCTAATATTGCTGCTCCAATCAAATAATCCGGACCCAATACTGTAGGAGAGCACAAGACCCTAAAACTAAAGCAACTTTGGGATGCAAGAGTAAGTGGGCATGCAGCTTAAGTACAGCATAGCTACTACTCCTTATGGGTAAAGGGGGCTAAGCCAGTGCTAAAATCCCCTCGTCAAACAGTGAATAATAGTTATCCAATCTATAACTGGCATACAAATTTTAAAATAAAAATTATCCAAAACAAGAGTTGTTTTTCCATAGTAAGCCCCAGGGAAAATAATTAGGAATTCAATGCAAAGCTGCCACCAGGTAGGTCTGTCAGGAGCCCATTGGCTAGTTTCAGTTAGGATAGTTGATTAATTGTCACATCAGTTGCAAGTAGTTGCAACAGTTCTCTAACAACATAAATACTGTATCGTCCTTATCCTGAACATAACAAGAAATACAGAAACAACTTTCTCAGTTTTACCTGCACTTTTCACACCATTTATTTAAACATTATATTAGTTCATGATTCCCACTTCTAATGTATCGGTCGTACTTGTACTACTCAGAAAAAAATCAAAATTGAAACAATAAAAAAATTGAAAGTTTGAAGCACAATCAAGACAAAAGGCATATGTTATCCTCAAAACAATTCACAAAAGTAATCAAACCTGGATTTTTGCTTTGTCTCTTTGTCTTCAATTCCAAGTCCATCAGGATTCAATTTCTTACTTATTTCTGCAGCTCGGGCTGCAGCTAACTCTGTGGCAGATTTCATGGTGGCAGCTCGATTAGCAGCCTGCTGTGCAGTCATGGTTTGTTGCATGAGCAGTGCTTGCTGGAATTGCATCTGTTGCATTGCAACAGCTTGCTGCATCATCAAAGGAAGAGATGATGAAGCAAGTGAAGAATTTGTGATGGATGGTTTCTGTGGAAGTGATTTTGCCATTTCAACATTCAAAGGGCGCCCCCCAACATCTATGTTGTTTAATGCCAGAGCAGCAGTTGCCTCTTCAGGCTTTGAGTATTCTATATAAGCAAAATGCTTTGAATCAGTGATTGTACATTCAACAACAGTGCCACAGAATGCAAATAGTTGCTTTAGCTGTTCCACAGTGAGAAGAGGGCTAAGATTGCTAACTTGAAGGGTTTTCTTCAATGCATCATCTTTACTAGACTTTTCAGGTGAACCTGATTGTGGTAACAAATACAATTATAAGAAAAAACAGGGAAATAGTAAAACACAATAAAAAAAGCATCACAGTTGAACATAGTGAAAAATCAAGGAGAGAGCTTTCATCATATTAGAACTATGAAATGAAAAGATACCACGAATACAAAACAAAAATTTGTATATCAACAGCATACCACCGGAATCTTTCGCAGACTGAGCTTGCACCTGAGCAGCATGGGCTTGAAGAGCTTGAGCAGCAACTATTGCCTGAGCTGCAGCCATTGCTGCGGCAGAAGGTGCCATAGGAGCTTGGCTAAGGGTTCCCATTGAGGTTGTCGCAGCCAAGGCAGTCATTAGCAAATTGTGAGGTGGATGATTCAACTTGCAATCTACTTTCACACAACGCCCATTAAGGTAATCGCGACAAACTTCCCCAAGTGAGGCCCCAATTCCAGGCAAAATAGCACCCCCAGAAGCTCCAGCAACAACCCCTGGAATCATTCCCAACAGTCCAGGGAATGCCCCTGAAACTGACCCAGAGTAATTTGGCATGTTGGGCATAGTTTGATTAACCAGGTTTGGAAATGTAGATGCAGGAGCTAAACCCAGCAGCCCTCCACTACCATTACCTAACCACAAAATAAATCAAAGCATTGAAAATTAACCAGCATGAAGATCATTACAAACCCAAAAGCATATGTACAGCAACAATGTTATTTTCAACTTTAGTTTACGTAAAAAAAATGCAATATTGTACACAGCATAACAATTTCAACAAAAAGCGTAGCAACAAATCGAGAGAATCTTGTATTCAACTTCTATATTTCTCTTTCCATTTTGTAATTACCAAAATTCCACCTACGCATAACCAATCCCAATCCGGGGTAAAGTGTGAGGGTTGCATTCAGCATTTGGCAGCCAAAGTAAAACCCAACATATACTGAACATGAATCACTCACAGCAGCCATTTACCCGGCTGAATAAGGCTTTCCTTGTTGTTTGTTTTGTCACTACCCATCATACCAGACAAACCAACATAACACATGATATAAAAACCATCCAAGTGGAACTGCTAACCAAACCTAGAACAACTCAAAAGAACCACATCAGATCACCACATACATTATACTGAATAAAAGTAAAACCTAAAGTAGTACCTGCTGCACTGAAAAACACCGGAAAGGGACTCCCCATGATAGGCCTCCCATTACACTCAACACTGACCATATAATTCCCTCTCTTGGGTACTACATAAGTCACAGTATAAGTGCCATCACCCATATCCTTCACTATCCCTTCTTGCTCAGACCCTCCAACACCCAACCCGGGCGTCACCCTCACCTTGATTTGCGCTCCACCGTTGGAAACTTTTCTCTCATCGGCGTCCTTAGCGACCACCACAAAGGATGATGGAGCACACGCAGTTCCGCCAGCGATCCCGGTTCCCGCCGCAGTGCACTTGGCGGGATCAACGGGCCCAATGGGTTTATTGGCAAGGTCCTCGTATTCCTCCGACTCGCTGTCCGAATGAACGACGCCCCCACCCTTCTCCCGATTCTTATCCAAACCCTTGAACGTGGCCTCAAAGGCCGCCTTCGCCGCGGCAGCCTTCTCCGCCTCGCTCTTCAGCTTCGCCTCCTCCGCTTGCTTCATCCAAATCGGTTTCGCGGCGCCCGAACCCCGATCCCCCATCAAACCTACCTTAAACACCAATAGCCAATAAATAACACCAAAACCTAATTTCAGGGAAGGGGAATTTTCGATAAATTAATTAATTCGCAAATATATGAAATATCGAACAAGAGGAAACCCTAGAATAAAAAAAATAATACAGTAATAATAATTTGTAGAATTTGATAGATTGAATAAAGAGAGAAAGAAAATACGAGGAATGAATGGAAAAGATTGTTAGGGTTTGACAGAAGATAGAGGGCAAATTAGGAAAAGAGAGAAAATGAAGAAGGTATACCTTGTTCTGTTCGCTGTGACGGCTATGTTTGGTATGGGAGCTTTGGACTAGAGTCTGAGCGAAGAAGACCAGGTCAGGACAGGCCGAGTTGTATAAGCTAGCGTGTTTTACAGGCTCCAAATAAATAATACACATTAGCATAATATTTTTTTTATTATTATTATAACTTTAACAACCTAATAAACTTTAAAAAAACATATTGATATCATAATTATATTTATCCATATTATCTATAATCCATAATAAGATATAAAAGATTATTTGTTTTTTAACAATTTTGGTAAATTATTTATTTTTTGTATTTTTTCTTTATCTTATAATTTTATTTATTTATATTATCATCATTTGTAAATTATATGAAGAAATTCATTTTTTTAACTATTTGTAGTATAATAAACTGTAAAAAATATTATTTTTATTAAATAAAAAATAATTATTTTATTATTAATAAAATATATAAAAAATAGTTCTTTTTAATATTATATATTTAAAAAATATGTATTAAAAATTAATAAAATTTAAATTAAGTTAAATATATGTATATATATTACAAAATAATATATAGACACATACTATGTTCCAAATGATTTTTATAATAACAATCGTCTAAGAAATAGTAAAATAAATTTTTAGCTTTTATATTCATTAGAACATATGAAAAAATTGTTGAATATAAAATATTTACCATTACTTATTCTAATATATATTATATTATATGGGTATAAGGGATATAATTGTCTAATTTTCGTATTTATTATATTTAACGATTTAAAAAAATATATACTAATTTGTGAAAACATAATTGTTAAATAGTTTGTGTATCATTTTTTTATAATTATTTTTTTTAAAATATCATTTAAAAAAATCTTTTTTCTAGTATTTAAATATATATTTTTTTAATTTTTTTTTCTTTTTTGTATTTTTATTAATTTTTTAAACATATAAATTATAATAGTTATTTTTTTCTTTGAATTATAATACTTATGTGTTTTTTCTCCCCACTCACACAAAGGTTTGTTCTAAAAAAATATCTTTTATATATAATTATAGTTAATATACAATCAATATACTTTGATTATTTGATTATATATAATATTGATTTAATAAAATAATAATAAACAATAAACATGGGCAAATGACTATTTGAAATATCATCATAAAAGTTTTATAAATAATATTATTTTATTCTTTCATGCACATGCTAATATTTAGACTAAATCTACCCTCTTAATATTTTTATTTTTATATTGTCTTAAGAATCAAGATGTATTTGTAAAAAGATCTCTCATTATTTTCAATCCTTAACAAAGTTTGTTCTAGTAGATTTCAAGGTATTCTCTATCAAAAGTAACTTGTTCAAGCTCTTTTTGTAATCTTTTTGCAAGAACATTACCGTTTACCATAGGGTCAATACTAAGGTCTCATATTCTCTTTTACACATTAATCCTTAATTTTGGGGTTATGTTATGAAACACTTAGGAGTTGAGGTCAGGGATAATTTATATACATCATTATTTTTCAACCCACTGACTCGCCTGTAAGGAAAAAATCGTGATGAATCAAAGTTCCAAAGTAAACAATCTCTCAAACGTGGTAATGAATCCTATTAATGTTACCATAGTATACATGAGATAACTACACTCTTATTCTTATATTGAACATTGGTGCCCACTATGGAGTTATGTTTTGATACAAACTCCATAAGTCTCACATTGCTTAAAAGGTAAGTCCAATATTAGTTTATATACACATTTATTTCTTAACCCACCGTGTATCGCAGATGTTCTTATCCACAAATTACAATAATAAATAGTCTTCAAGCATATCAGTCAAGGAGTTCAGACAAGTTGGTCTTGATAACGAACACCTTAAAATCAACTAGGTTGAACTCTATTCAGTGTTGAAAAGAGTGGAAGGTCTAACCTAACTAGTGCTCAAGCATGGACTTATCATGGTTGTCATCCATGTGTGTGCCAATCTTGATTATTAGTCTCTTTAACTTCTTATATGTGTTATGATTGTCTCTAGCACGCATTAATAAATAGTTTTGTAGATAATTAATTGTAGCAAGGTTTTTACCTTAAAAATCATGCATAGGATTAGGTAAATGGTTCAAACTTGAATCGTTCATGCTTATAGTGCCATTTGTGTTTCATTGTTGTTAAGGTTTTAATATAAATCCAATTGGTAATATGTGGAGTAGCCTAACATGTATTTAAACTATACCAAAGTACTTGAGGCAGGAAATGAGGGACTTTCAACACGTCCCCTCCAACAAAGCTTGTCGGACCAAACAAATGATACTTTTGACCCACAACAAAAGTACAACTCTTGGCTCAAGACAATAACCGAAAAAATGTTAGACTTTGACTCTAATACCACTTGTTGAGAGGATTCACTGGGGAGACCAACACCAATGAGACATGAGTTCAACCTACATAAGGATTAACATCACTCTCAACACAAAATCTTAAGGCATTGAGTTATGAGTCATACTTCCTTATATGTTGCTTTACTTTCTCATTCTTACACAATATGAGACTTAATATCACACTTGGATTCTCAATAATTTGTTAAGGTTCTAACATAAAACCAATTGGCAATATGTGGACCAAATGACCTGAGGCACGCGATGTGGGACTTCCAACATGTCCCCTCCAACGAAACCTGCTGGACCAGACAAAGGATACTTTTGACCCACAACGAAAGGACAACTCTTGGCCCAAAACAATAACTAAAAAGATGTTAGGCTTTGGTTCTGATATCATGTTAAGATTCTAACATAAAACCAATTGGCAATATGTGGACCAAATGACCTAAGGCAGGTGATGTGAGACTTCCAACAATTGTATCTTCTTCAAGTACTTTCTCTCTCAAGTGTTCTTCAAGCATAGATTAACAAGTAAACAACACCTTTAGATATGAGGTCTTCGGTCTCTTTGATACACAATAGAGATACAACAAGATACTCATGTACCCATCTGACAAAGAGAAAATTGCCTTCATTACATAAGGAGCTAACTTTTGTGATATAGTTATGCCCTTCAAACTAAAGATGTTGGTGCAACATATCAAAGATTGATGGACAAAATATAAAAAGATTTCATCGATGACATAATGAAAGTTTATGTGGACGACATGACTATCAAATTTAAACAAGATAGAGATCACCCAAAATACTTAGAAAAAAAATCTTTGTTAAGGTTTGAAGACATAATATGAGACTTTGGAAGACAAGTGTATTTGAAGTAGGTATGATAACACATTTTGTATGCACACTTATAACTTTATTATATAACTATTGGACTTTTTATATATTTTGTTCTTAGTTTTAAATTCATTTCTCTTAAGTAGTATTAAATTAGGATCAATTTACATATTTGTTTTAATTATATATTTTCATCTCATTGAACCTTTGCTCACTTTTTTGGCATACCTTATGATGTAGATATTATTTTTGGTTAATTCAAATTTCAATGGATTTTACATTTCAAGGGTTATGGAATAGATATGTGGTTTGCTAGATTTTGAGTTTTCTCCTATTTATTATGATTTTTAGACTTTGAGGCATATTTACTTAAATTTTGTAAAACTTTCTTTCTATCAGTTTTACTTTTGTAATAAGGTTTATGATCTAATTAGAACCACATTAAGGTCTATATTTATTTTAGACTTGAGAGAATTTAAGTAACTTAAATGTGCTCTAAACTCATCCAAAAATCATTTTATGAAATTTTCGAGTTTAGGAAATTTCTTTTTATTTTCTCTTTTCTTTCATTTTTTTTCCGACTTTTCCTCTCCTTTTCTCCAAATCTAGTTTGTGTTCTTCATCAATGAAAAACTAAATCTAGAAAATCAATTCACAGAATTATGATTAAATAAGTTGAATTGAGTTTTACATTGATCGTTATGAAACTAAGTAACGATGTTCAAAATTAAACTAATCAAAAAATAAAACTATAGATTGATAAAAAAAAAAACAAATACCAATATATAGAAACCAAAAACAATAAAAAAATAATTATTTTTTCTATTTTTTGATTGAAAAATTTAAAAATCAATTAGATTAATTTGGTTTCTGGTTTGACCGTTAGCAACAAAGCTAAATTGAACCAAACTAAAATGATAATATATACTATTGAAATTAAACATAAGATGACACTCTTATAAATGAGCCAAATAAATTCTTATAATTTATGACATATATAGTTATGTTTAAATTAAACATGGAATCATATAAAAACTAATTCAAACTATAAACATCACTGTTAATGATGCATAATATTTTTATAATATATTTATTTATTAAATATTTATTTTATTATAATATATTTAATAAATTTATAATAAAAAAACCCTACAAAAATCACCTAAACTAAATCACAAAATATTGGTTTCGTTTAGATTTTTTTTAAAACAAAAACTGAACTAAATTAAATTGAATTTAAAATTTATGTTTGGTTCCGGTATTTTTTTAGTGCACTACCAAACTAAACTTCCCGGCAAACACCCTAGTTATGAATTTGTTATTTTCTCACTAATATCAATTTTGCTATTTAAGATTATAATATGTAATTCACCTTTTAAAAATCAAATTAGAAATTAATTCAATTTCAATTTGATAATTAAACATACATTAGATTTAATGATATTTTAATTTAATTCATATAATTAATTTAGTTGATTAATTGAATAAATTAATTGTTCAAATTTAAATCTTAATCTTTAGAGAACTATAAAATTCATATTATTTGATCGTTGAATTCGTGAATTAATCTATTTTAGTATGAATTTCTATTTCAAATCTTGTTTCCGATTTCCTTAAATAAAATTTTTCTAAGAAAAATTACTAGGTTTGTGTTCTATATTATAAAATATAAAGAGAAAACTTAAACTATTTGATTTGATGATTGACAATGAAAATCAAAATGACATTATTTATAGGGACACATTAATGTCAAATAAAATTATTTTATTAATGATTTTATTAACATATTTTATATACAATTAACATATAATTTTGATAAAATAAAAATAAATAACTTTATATCTAATTTATTGTATAATTTGTATTTTTTAACTAATTAATTATGTATTGATGCATGAACGATAAATTAAATAAAAAAATAATATTTAATTATTTAAATCCGTTCAACATAGCACAATTTTGCTCCCGAATTCTCTCCAAAAACATCATTTTTGGCATCTAATATGCTCAATCAGAGAAAAATCCATTAAATAAAAAAGTGTCAAAAATTGAGAAACTAACTTAACCTTCACCCAGCAAAGGAAAAACTACTATGAGAAAATACCCAAAATTCATTTTGAAGAATGTCTATTCAAGTTTCAAATTATATAATTGATTAATTATGAATCTTGACTTAATTATATTTATTGTTGTATATAAATATTTGAGAAAACCAAAAAAACATAAATTATTCTTCAAGTTAGCTTCAATTAGAATGAGTTTTAAAAATTTTCACCATGTTATTTTTTTTAATGTAATAATATAAAATAATAATTTATTTTAATCATTAGATTATAAAAAAATAATTATAAATTTATTTCCTGTGTTATTGACTTACTTTTAAAATGATTAGATTTATTCTCAAATTAATTTATAATATATATATATATATATATATATATTAATAAAATAATATGTTTTCATTTCATTTAAATATTTTTTTTAGAATAAGTTTAACCATAAACCTAAGTATTATATGATTTAAATCTATTAACATCACACACTAAATAAATAGAGACAAAATTAATATAAAAATCCTTATATTTATTTCTTTAATGTGTATGTGCGTGGTCTCGTCTATGTGTTTGAGACTGGAACAACCCTACAAATCGTTACTATAATGATGTCTTCGTAAAATAGTAAACAAGTAAATAACAACATCTATATTATATTATATTATATTATTGTAATTGTAATATATACTGAAATCCCGATTCATCAACGAAACCTCAAAATATAGTATCACAACTTATTTATATAGATGCATACAAAATTAGCTCCCACAAATATCATCCTACTGAACTATTCATGTTGCCCAGTAGTTGCATTTTCATCTCTCAACTCCTGATCTGCTCCCACATAAAAGTGATCATCGCAGTCCCATCCACATGAAAAAATAAGGGGTAACTATTAAATTATTCGATATAATAAAATAGATATAGAATTAATAATTACATATTATCATTAATTACAAATCATCAATACACTAAAACGTCTTTCGAAAGTCTACCCTAACTATGCCCGAACTCAGAGGCTATATGGGCACATTGTGGTTGGCACTCGCAATACCATTCTGACCACCCTCCACACAGAGTTGGATTACTGGCGCCCTTCATCACTCATTTTGGAGTACCCCTCCGAGCGCGCCACCAATCATCCCCCCATCGACTTCTCACCACTTGATCTCGTAGTCTACCTAACCCGACCAATCAGTGAAGTCTGATACCTCATCCGAATCCTCCGACATAGTTAGTACACTAATATACTCTGTACCACCCCGGGTAACATTCAAGCACAACAACAATCATTCACATCTGTTGGATTTTGGACCACCTGTTCTCACGGCTCATTCGGGTCAATAAATAATAGTACTTGATTGATTTTGGGCACCAACCCTTTGGCTCAGTCTAGCCAACACATAACATCTCATGACTAATTCTGGGCATCAACCCTCAGGCTCAGTCTGACCCACACACGTCACAACACACTGCTGATTCTTTAAAATTTCTAATTTTATTCTATATTTTAATTATTTTTCCTAACATACCATTACTTTATTTCTAAAATTCCAATTATATCTTTAAACATTTTCTATTATTCCTTTTTCATCATAAAATCATTAAATTACTATTTTGCCCTTAATCTTTTCTTAAAATTTTATGTATGTCCCTAAATGACTATTTTACCCTTGGACATTTTCTATTATTCTTTCCATGTCCCAAAAATGACTATTTTACCCTTGGACATTTTTTATTATTCCTTCCATGTCCCGAAAATGACTATTTTACCCTTGGACATTTTTTATTATTCCTTCCATGTCCCAAAAATGACTATTTTACCATTGGACATTTTTTATTATTCCTTCCATGTTTTGAAAATGACTATTTTACCCTTGAATATTTTCAAAAATTCCATTTATGTCCCTAGGATGTAAAATGACTATTTTACCCTTGATCTTTTTCAAATTTCTTCTCTTATCCTTTCTTCTTCCCCGCTCCTAGTACGCATGTTCAGTTTTTTTTTTCTTTCAGATTTCAAATTTTCCAGTTTCAGACAACCAAACTAGTTCCAAATTCAAATTAAACCCTAAACATGTTCAATTTAAGTAAAAAACTACAATTTTAGCATATAACTCATCCTTAATTTCAAGAATTTTAACAAAATTTCAAATTTTCAAATATGAAGAAAACTTCAAAATCAGTCGTATAAATATTCAGATTTCTACTCCTATTCCTTATTCACAGAGTACCCATCAATTCAGTCTTATATATTAAATGAATTAAACTTCACCTTACCTTGTGTGGTATTTCTACCGAAGCTTTCCCACTTAATTTAAGTTCTCTCCCATTTCACCAGATCCTACACGAGTAAAGTATAATTTGCTTGGAATTTAAACGAAAGAAGATGAAGAACGAAAAATGTGTGATATGGGAGGGAGAATCACTTCTTGAAATCCATGCCTCTCCCCCTCTCTTCGCACACACACACACACACATATATATATATATATATATATATATATATATATATATACTTTTTGCATTACAGAGGAAACTTCACTATGAAGTTGTTGCACTATGTAATATTATTATAATATATAATAGTAAACAATAAAAACATACGTCACAATCTCCCCTCCACAAAAAAAATTTTGTCCTCAAAAATGAACTTACTAGGAAATAGATATGGATAGGACTCTCGAATTTGATCTTCCATCTCCTAAGTGAAGTCTCCGGATTTTTGATCCTATACTACCTTCATCATTGAGATGGTTCTACCTCTAAGTTGTTTCAGTTGAGAATCCTCTATCCTCACTGGTCTCATATCAACGGAGAGATCGTCTCTAATCTGTACATTGTCCGACTTCAGGACATGACTGAGTCATGCACATATTTCCTCAACTGAGGTACATGAAATATATTATGCAGATTCACCAAATGAAGTGACAACGCTAAATGATATGCCACTGGGCCTACCTTCTTCAAAATCTGATATGAACCAATAAACTTGGGAGTCAACTTCTTAAACTTAATTGTCCTTCCTACTCCAGTAGTAGGTCCGATTCTCAAAAATACATGGTCTTCCCCCTCAAATTCCAAATGTCTCCTCCTTTGGTCCGCATATGATTTTTGTTTACTTATAGCGGCCCTCAACTTCTCTTGTATCTCCCAGACCTTCTCTGTAATTTGCTTGAGTAGCTCAGGTCCGATCAACACTTTCTCCTCATCCTGATACCAACATAAAGGTGTTTGACACCTCCTCCCATAAAGAGCCTCATATGATGTCATCCCAATACTGGTATGATAGCTGTTATTATACGTGAACTCTATTAATGGAAGGATATCATCCCAACTTCCTAGATTATCCAACACACAAGACCTCAACAAGTCTTCTAATAACTGGACGGTCCTCTCCGACTGTCCATCTGTCTAGGGGTGATAGGTTAAACTCAACCTAAGTCGGATACCTAATGCCTCTTGTAAAGTCTGTCAGAAACGTGAAGTAAATCTGGGATCCCTATGTGAGATAATGCTAGATGACACCCCATGTAATCGGATAATCTTGCAATATGTAGTTGTGCCAACTTATCCATAAATATCCTCATATTTACGAGGAGGAAATGTACACTCTTCGTCAATCTATCCATTATCACCCAGATCGAATTGTGCCCCCGAACTATTCGTGGTAAATGGGTAACAAAATCCATGGTAATGTTATCCCACTTCCACTCAGGTATCTCTATTTGTTGTAGCATTCCTCCCCGCCTCTAGTGTTCCACCTTTGCCTTCTGACAAGTCAAACAAGCAGCCACATACTCTGCAACATCTCTCCTCATACCAGACAACCAATAAACCTTCTTCAGATCCTGATACATCTTAGTCATACCAGGGTGTAAACTCAAACGACTCTTATGACCTTCATCTAGTATTGCTTTCTTCAATTCCTGGTCAACAGGAATACAAATCCTTTCTCTGAATCTCAGAATATTATCCTCACCCATCTTGTAGTCAATGATCTGCTCGGATCCTAACTGATCCATAACACATTTCAACGTCATATCACCCTTCTGCCTATCTCTGATCATCCTGAGAAAATCATTAGTAATGGTAATGCTACCACAACTAATGCTAATATCGCGAAACTCCACATCTAGGTGCAGATCCCTGAACTGCTCAAGTAATCTCAATTCATCCATCATCATTGTTGACATCTGAACTGATTTCCTGCTCAAGGCGTCAACCACCACATTCGCCTTCCCTGGATGATAAAGTAACTGAAAGTCATAATCCTTCAGAAACTCCATCCATCTTCTCTGTCTCATATTTAGATCCTTTTGATCGAATAGATACTTCAGACTCTTGTGATCACTGAAAACTTCAAACCTGACTCCATAAAGGTAATGCCTCCATATCTTGAGAGCAAACACCACTACTTTTAGTTCTAAATCATGAGTGAGGTAATTCCTCTCATGAATTCTCACCTGTCTCGACGCATATGTCACCACCCTCTTATCTTGCATTAAGACACAACCTAACCCCTGAATAGAAGCATCACAATATACCTGAAAAGGTTAAGTCACATCTAAGATCACCAACACTGGAGAACTAGACAACCTTCTTTTCAGCTCCTGGAAACTCTCCTCACATCTATCTGTCCAAGCAAAAGGTTGATCCTTAAAGGTTAACTAAGTCAAAAGAGCTGTTACTTGTTGAATTATTGGCAAGCGTACCAAAATTATCAATCGCAGTATAACATTTCGATTAAATAAAAGTCGATCCCATGAGGAACGGGTTCATTGGAAATTCCCAACTATATGCTTACTAAGTGGATTAAAACAAAATGAGTTTTGCATCAAGAGTTGAATTGAAAGTAAATGACATAGAATTGTAAATTGTTTAGAAAAGATCAATTAAAGGCACTTAGGATTGACTTCCTTCCTTTTTCCTCTTTTACAATTACTATGTCCAATTAAGATCATTAATTAACCTAACAATGTTGATGTCACCTACTCAAATCATCCATGTTGATTCCTCACACATGAAATTCATAAGAAAACCTAATAAATGTTGATTTCACACACAATTAAGAGATTTTCTAGCATTAGGTTTAGGGTGTTAAGAAATTGATACATTCATTCCATTCCTGGAAATTAATGTAACAAATATTCTTACCATGATTTAGGGTTCAAGATATATTTTTCAATCATGTCCCAAACATCAAGAATAAATCATTCAAAGGCACAAAAGATAAGAATAACAACATCAAAACATAGATTAATATCTCAAAATATCACCATGACACAAAAGAGTTCAAAAGAAGTGCACCCAATCCTAAGAGAATGAAGTTAACCACTTATGATGACCATTATAATGCTCCAAATGAGGAAGAATTGAAGAATTGATGAAGATTGGACGAAACCCTAGCAGTAGTCGCGTCTCTTCTCCCAAAACCTTCCCCTTTTTTCTCAAAACACATCTTATCTTTTTATAGGAGAATTTGGATCTCGCGTCTTTTGCTCAAGTGAAAACGTTCGCTCAAGCAAAAGTTTAGTATTTTCGCTCAAGCAAAAAAGTGCTCGCTTGAGCGAGTGAGTTCCAAAGAAGTTTAACTAATTTTCGCTCAAACGAAAATAATGACGCTTGAGCGAATGAACTCCAGAGAGTTTTAACTAATTTTCGCTTAAGCAAGAGTCTATCTCGCTAAAGCGACTTCCAAGTTGAAAATCTTCTGCCTCCTTTCAGTTTTTGCTTCAATTATGTTGACAATTATGCTCCTTGCTCTTATATCAAGGGATTCTCGAATTGATCCTACATTAGGAGAAAAAAAGATTAGAATTAACATAAGTTAAGTGATTTCATAACAATTAAAAGCATAATTATAACAATTTTTTACCACTTAACATTACTTTAGAGAAACCCTCTATAAATATTCGGTAATATCCGGCAAGTCCCAGAAAGCTACGCACTTCCGTCACTCTTAGAGGGTTCCCATTTTAACACTGCATCTACCTTGGCAGGATCTACAGATATCCCTTCTACCGATATTACATGTCCCGACCTGAACGCCGTCTTTTGTACATCCTCTTCTTTAAACAGTATCTGATGGTATCCAGATCTCAAATCAATCTTAAAAAAGTCTGATACTCCCTATAACTGGTCTAATAAATCATTAATCCTCGGCAACGGGTACTTGTTCTTGATAGTCACCTTGTTTAATTGCCAATAATCAATACACAATCTAGAGCTCCCATCTTTCTTCTTTACTAGCAATACAGGCGCGCCCCATAGAGAAACACTCGGGCGAATGAAATTCTTTTCCAACAAATCCTCTTCTTGTTTCTTCAATTCAACCAATTTTACTAGAGTCATTCGGTATGGTACCATAGAGATTGAGCCTGAACCTGGAATTAGATTAATCCCAAATTCAACCTCTCTCTGAGGTGGCAACCTTGGTATCTCATCTGGAAACACATCAGAAAATTCGCTCACAACAAGTACCTCTTCCAGTATATTATCCTTCACTTCATCCATTTGAGTCAAGATCAGATTACATTGAGCTCCCTCTCATAACTCTTTCTGAACTTGACGAGCTGATGTAATAAGTTCATCTCCTGATTCTGGATGAACCAATCTTTTCTGTCCACAGTCAATCAGAATGCAATTGGTGGATAACCCTCAATTCATAGGGTAGGTCACACACAGGTAACTTAAGTTTATCCATACAATTATCAGTAATAAAAGTATGGGTAGTACTTGAATCAAACAAAACTCGTAGAGGTATATCAGAGATAAAACACACACCTTGCACTAAATTCTCTGATATCGATGCCTCTGCTCCTGACAAGGAAAACACCCGTCCTGCAGCTCTGGGTTTCGCCTCACTCTCCCTAGGTACTGATGATGCCTCAGCTGAGACTGTAGCACTGGGCTCTGTGGGCAGTCTCTAGCCCTATATCCTGTTCTCTGGCAAGTGTAGCAAAGACCTGTCTGAGAAGTCTAGGAAGGAGTAGTGGAGGCGTTCTGTGGACACTGATTCCTGTAATATGGGCCTCACACTGAAAACATTTCACCCCTGATGATAGATACCGATGATCGGGGTGCTAGGATAACGTTGTCACTCCTGGAGGACTGGGGGCGCGAATAAGACATCCTCCTCTCTGATCTACTACCCCCACTCGGGATCCCGCTTGGGTGGGTTCTCATCACTCTGACTCCTCCCTCCTGGAGTCTCTCTATTGTCTTTGTTTTCTCCACCAGCTCTGGGAATCTTCTGATAGAGAAAGGAACCACCATGAGTTTAATCTCAGCCCTCAAGCCATCCTCAAAATTTTTGCAAAGCCACTGCTGTGAAGATGTACTTGTGTAGAAACGAGATAAGTGCTCAAATCGTACGACGTAATCATGCACCGTCATATTGCCCTGTCTCAGACTCAGGAACCCAGTCTCCTTCTGAAATTTAACCCTATTAGGGAAGTATTTCTCCAAAAATTTCTCACGGAAGGTTTTCCAATTGCACACCTCCCCACGTGCAATCATCATCCTTTGAGTCCCTGACCACTAGAACTCAACCTCATCCACTAGTAAGTATTTCCCGAAGGTCAATTTCCTGTCCTCCGGGCATAGGGTATGTTAGAAAAATGGCATTTAGATGTCAAATTAAAAATTTATTTATGAGTCAAAAATTTGTTTGAACACAGATAAAATAGAAATGATAATATAATCAAGAAAAGAGAAAGAGATAAGGGAAAGAGAAGAACACACAGTAATTTATACTAGTTTGGGTATAACCAACCCTACATCCAGTTCCCAGTCAACTCTAATCACAAGATTGACTCCCAGTTCACTATCTTTTAAATTTAGTTCACAAATTACAATCAACTCACCAGAGGAACTAGTAAAAAGTAAACTAATTCAAAAGACAATCACCTCCTTAGAAACTCACTAAGGATGAACACCTCCCTAGAATCCCACTAGGGATGAACACCTCCTCTGAACAAATCAAAGGATGAACACACCTCCTTAGAATCCCACTAAGGATGAACACCTCCTTAGAATCCCACTAGGGATGAATACCTCCTTTGAACAAATCAAAGGATGAGACAACCTCCTAAACCCATAAAGGATGAAGGAGTGAGATAAAAACAGTCACACCTGGGTAATGGAGACAACAAATTGTAGAAGCCTGTAGAATGCCAATCTCCAAGAACAAGTGTGATTAACAATGAAAACACAGAAGGCAGTAGAGAAGAGAGTTTTCTCAGAAGGTGTAAAATATCTTTATTGCCTTGCTCAAAATTCTTTTCTCAAAACTGATTGAATGTAAATTGTATTTTCGAATTCTGTAATTGTATATTTTTTATTTTTCATCAAAACTTAATTAAATAGAAAAATAACATCAGAAAATGGTCGTTGGATATTAATATTTTCGTGAATAAAAATCAGGATATATTCAAAAACATTTATTCTTCAAAACAGATATATTTTTCAAATTTTGAATTACCATAATTGATTATGTTACCAGTATAACCAATTATGACAGAGAAAATCATTTTTCCATTTCTGATGCAACATAATTGATTATGACAAAGAAAAATATTATGTTATGAATTTTATCACACTTGTGCTTTGGAGACTTATGCATAATATTACTTCATCAACTTGTACCTCCATATCCAGTATTCTAAGACTCTATCTAGTCTTCAGGAATCATCTTGGGCTTGCTTGAATCATCATCTTTACCAAAAATATATCTTGGGCATGTAGGGAAATGTTTCACATTGTCACCAACGTCTTAAATTCAGCTTGTCCTTAATTCATCTTGAATGGTGTTGACTTGAATGTAGTTGACTTGAATCATCATCAAAATCATCTCTTGGGAATGTAGGAACATTTCCATCAATCTCCCCCCATTGCTTTCAGAGTAGCCTAAAAAATCTTCTCCACCTCACGCAACCACTTCTCTACTGCATCTAGACCCAAATCTCCTCCAAAATGAGGTGGATTATGCCTCGTGAACTCAGCCAGCCTCATCTGCTTCGACTGGTGAAATCCAGCAGAGGATGACATCATAATTGGCCTCCACTACGGGTAGGTATCCTGCTGCTGCATGGCAGCTGCCAACATTTCCATGGCCCTGACTAGGGCATCTACACTCGGCTGAGTAGGAGTAGGAGGTCGCGGTGCCATCCTATATCAAACACAACCATAAATACAAAACAAACATTCACACACACACACACACACACACTCACATATCAGAGTATAATCACAACGAATTTATCATAGGTTCACTATCCATCCCCACAGATTTATAAGGATACTACCGCTCTAATACCACTATTGTAACGACACAAGAAATCGCTACTATAATGATGCCTTCACAAAATAGTAAACAAGTAAATAACAACATCTATATTATATTATATTATTGTAATTGTAATATAGACTAAAATTCCGGTTCATCGACGAAACCTCAAAATATAATATCACAACGTATTTATATAGATGCATACAAAAGTAGATCCCACAAAGATCATCCTACTGAACTATTCCTATTACTCAGTAGTCGTATCTCCACCTTTCAACTCCTGGTCTGCTTCCACATAAAAGTGATCATCGCAGTCCCATCCACATGGAAAAATAGGGGGTAAGTATTAAATCATTCGATATAATAAAGTAGATATAGAATTAATAATTACATATTATCATGAATTACAAATCATCAATACACTAAAACGCCTTTCGGAAGTCTAACCTAACTATGCCCAAACTCAGAGACTATCATCTGTGGGCACATTGTGATCGGCACTCGTAGTACCATTCTAACCACCCTCCACACAGAGTGAGATTACTGGCGCGCTTCATCACTCATTCTGGAGTACAATGCAGCTCGATGCCTAAACATGTTCAATTTAAGTCAAAAACAAAAATTTTACCATATAATTCCTCCTTAATTTCAAGAACTTTGTTAAGGTTCCAACATAAAACCAATTGGCAATATGTGGAGTAACCTAACATGTATTTAAACCTTACCAAATGACATGAGGTAGGCGATGTGGGCCTTTCAACACACCCCCTCCAACGAAGCCTGTCGGACTAGGCAAATGGTACTTTTGACCCAACTAAAGGGCAACTTTTGGCCCATGACAATAACCGGAAAGATGTTAGACTTTGACTCTGATACCATGTTAAGGTTCCAACATAAAACCAATTGGCAATACGTGGAGTAGCCTAACATGTATTTAAACCTTACAAAATGACATGAGGTAGGCGATGTGGGCCTTTCAACAAACTTCAACAAAATTTCAAGTTTTCAAATATGAAGAAAACTTCAAAATCAGTCGTTCAAATATTCAAATTTCTACTCCTATTCATTATTCACAGAGTACCCAACAATTCAGTCTCATATATTAAATGAATTAAACTTCCCCTTACCTTGTGTGGTATTTCTACCGAAACTTTCCCATCTAATCTAAGTTTTCTCCCGTTTCACCAGATTCTGCATAAGTAGAGTATCATTTGCTTGAAATTTAAACAAAAGAAGAAGAAGAACGAAGAATGCGTGATATGAGAGGAAAAATCACTTGCCGAAATCCATGCCTCTCCCCTCCCTTTTCGCATGTATATATATCATTTTTTTTACAATGCAGAGGAAACTTCACTATGAAGTTTTGCATTATGTAATATTATTATAATATATAATAATAAATAATAAAAACATACGTAAAAAAGAGACGCTCATAAAATCATTAATCTAAACTTATTTTACTTGAAATCAACTTTAGACCTGTGTTTTTCTACAAAAGCTTTTAAGTTAGAGAAAAACTTTTGACTAAGCTTCATGAAAATCACCTAAAACAATTCAACCACTTTTTCTTGTATTTCTATTGTTTTACTAATTGCAAAGTTGTAGAAACTAGTTAAATCAAATGTTAAAAGCGGTTTAAAAAATGCAAAATTTATCAATCTCATTGTTAAATTTGATGATATTATCTTAATAATAACAATAATAATAATACTATATTAAATTATATATAATTTAAATTTTTACAACAATACATATTTACATATTTTTAAGAACATATTTACATATTTTAAAAATAATTACTAATTTTTAGATATTAAATTAAAGGTTCAAATTAAGTGACGTAACAAATTTATAAATAATTTAAAATTATGAAAAAAGCAGTATACATAATGTGATTAATAAGAATATGAATTAAACTGAGTTCGATTAAATTTGTATGTATAAAAAATAATTCATTTGATTAACTTTTACATATTATAAAAATTTGTTGGAATATTTATAAAGTTGTCAATATAAGTTAATTAAAAAAATGATGACTTTATGTTTTAAAATAATTATAACTTTTAGTTTAATATGATTTTATATTTAGCCAATTAATGGACTAATTTTTGTCTAACTAAAAATTGAAAAGAAATTATTAATATTAATATTAATTAATTAAAAAAATATTTTTAAAATTTAAATTATATTAATAAAATTAGTTTTTATTTAAAATATGATAACTTAATAATAAATTATAAAATGATAAATCATTTAATATTAAAATAAGAATTAAAAACTTATTTATTATTATTATTATTTTTTAATAATTTAATAATATAAAATAATAATTAATTTTAATAATTAGATTTTAAAATAAATGATTAATAGAGATTTAGTTAGTTACTTATTCTTAAAATATGTTAATCTCTTTTTATATTAATTTATAATATATATATTTTAAATAAAATAATATTATTTTTATTTTAAAAATTTATTATTATTTTATAAAACAAGATAACTGTTAAATTTATATATTAATTTAACTTAAACACATATAAATAATAATTTAAATGAGTTAAATTAAAATAAGTCTGAATTAATTTATGTATAATTTTTTTATCTAATTAGTCTGCTCTATTTATTAAACTTATCTACTAATTCTATTTTAACACTTATATATATATATATATATATATATATATTTATATATATATATATATATTAAAACTTAATATATGACATAAAAGATTATTTATTAATAGTAGGTGAGAAACATAAAATTCACGTGATAATTTTTAATTTATTAAAATACACTACTACTTTTAATTATTTTTTGACATAAAATCGTTATGTAACATTTACTCTTATTTGTGTAGTACTCACCCTCGAAAATTTCACCTTGCTACAATATTATACTGGTAATTATTTTATTATATTATATTTATTATAAATATTACTTATTAATAAAAAAGTTTCGAGAAAACGTGAACTACGGAATCTCTTTATTTGGGGTAATTGTTTCAGCAACGCATGCGTGACAACGTCCGGTTGTGTTGCTTCTTGTGTTTCCATTCCATCTGAATTCCATGATCTCTTCCTCCGTCACCTTTGCAATCAACGATTAAGGCTTCAATTTTCATGCTCATCACAACCCTTCTCCTTGATTTTGAGTCATGATTTTCAAGCCATAAAAGTTGTATGTGAGGTGCCAACAAGGTACCAAACTTAAGCTTCTAACGTCTCTACGTGAATCTATATCTTCATTCCATCGATTTATGTTCTTGTTTAAGTATTAATTTTTATGCATGTTGAATCAATGGCTTATAGGGTCAAGGGATCGAATTGGACATCTTGGCCCTGCAATTGCTTTGTTAGTTTCATCAGAAGATATTTTTTGGTATCATTTGTCTGTTGTGACAAATGGGGGCATCTTCTGACAACATAACCGGGTTTATTCTGGCTGTCTCTTCCAGCATTTTCATTGGCTCTAGCTTTATAATAAAAAAAATGGGGCTAAAGAAGGCTGGGGCAACAGGGAAAAGAGCAGGTTCGTGATTCCTCTCGTTTTTTTTTTTTTTTTTTTTTTTTTTTTTTTAGTTTTAGCATGCTAAGTGTTGAACTATCATTTGTTTAACAGTTAATTTATATTTGTTTTTGTTTTGATTTCAACAGCCTCGGGAGGACATGCATATCTATATGAACCTTGTTGGTGGTTTGGAATGATCTCTAGTAAGTGAATTTTAGTTTGTTTTTCATTTTTAACTATTTTAGTTCTGCTTTTACTGGAGCAATGTACCATGTAGCATTTTTAACTGCAACAGACTTTTGATAAGGTCTAATACATAAGCGACCTCCCTACGGTTTTAATTTATATAGGATTTCTTGTTCTGACCAATTGTATTGCATGTTTGACCTAATCATCTTTAATTGTGTGTTTTATCCATTGTATTCCTTTATATTTCATTCTGGGACCTTTTCTTAACCAATTGTGCATTTGGGTCATGTAGCTTGTAGACAAGATTTTAAGGTGTCTAGGTAATGCCTAGCCACCTTTATTCTTAGTTTTTTTCAGGTAATGGCTGTGTTTTAGCTTGAATGCAAAGGAATAAGATGCTTGAACTTTTTTAAGTTTTCCAATTAATTGAAAGGTGTCTCATTTGTAGTCTTTATTTCTGTCTATCAGGGAATTTACGATTTTACAGTTAAGGGTACGAGGATGTAGAATAATTTCTACATATTTGGACTACCAAAAATTCTTGATCTCTAATCGATTTCTATCTCTAATAAAAAGTATGTAGAGGTATTTTGATCCTTTTACTCCACCAAGAACTGCATAAAGTGATGGTCTGACATTATTCTTAATCCTCCTTCTCCTGTTATAAAGATACAAACCGTGGAAGGATGATGATTATTTACTTCTTCCATTCCTCTATGGTATAATCTCATAAATTTTTACTTTATGTTTTATTTGTCCTTTCTTATGATGATAGCAACACGTTCTTAGTTGGAAAATATTCTGGCATCTCTTGTACGTTCAAAGGAGTACATTAGATGTTAAGAATAAAAACAACGAGCAAAGTAGGTGGCTTGGTTTGTGAGTGTTCATATTTGACGAAGCTTTGAAAGTTCAAAAGTGGGACTGCTATTGTCATAAATTATCTTATGAAATATTTAGTCAAACAAAGGACTGACTTCATACTTTTACAAGAAACAGTTGGAGGATATCAAATAATATCCTCTTTTGTGATTTATGCTTGCTTCCCATATTAATAAATTACCCATTTTTTGAACGAAATGAGGTTCCAATCTATTCTAACCTTATGTAATGAGTACGTTTCATTGCCCCTGTTTACTATTGTAAGCTAGAGGAAAAAGGGAATAGTGTAATTGTTATATGTTGAAGAATTGAAGTTTCGACATCGTATGATTATAAAAAATTCCTTTTCGGAATGATCAATGTTGCTCTATATTACACAACTTATATTTGTACAAATATCTTAGTACTCTATAATTATAAATGAGTTATTTGCAAATTTTTCACTTCTTACTATTGTGATGAAAATTTCATCAACTAATTCTATATGTATGCTTAAATTTTTGTAGTGATTGTTGGGGAAATAGCCAATTTTGCAGCCTATGCCTTTGCTCCTGCACTACTTGTAACTCCTTTGGGAGCTTTAAGTATCATTTTCAGGTATGGAACATGGTATTCTTCATGGCATTTGCTTCCTTTGTCACAACTGTGGATGCGCATCTTCATCCATCAAATTTTACTTCGGATGCTGTTTTCATTTAAGACAGTTTGCAAACTAATATCACAATGCAGTGCAGTACTAGCTCACTTTATCCTAAAAGAGAGATTGCACATATTTGGTGTGCTTGGATGTGCTCTCTGTGTGGTAGGATCTACAACTATTGTTTTGCATGCTCCCCATGAAAGAGTTATTCACTCTGTTAAGGAAGTATGGGAACTTGCTACAGAACCTGGTAATGTTTAATCCCTCATTGCTTGGTTTCAACATTTTTAACCATTGCACGGATTCAAGGCATTCATGTATGATTAACTAAGCTGACGTTGACTTCTTTTCTTCATCAACAGGCTTTGGTATCTACAGCTGTATAGTTGTGGTTGTGGTTTGCGTCCTTATTTTCTATTATGTTCCACGATATGGGCAAACCCATTTGATTGTATATGTTGGAATATGCTCTCTCACTGGCTCAATCACGGTATCCATTATATATCTTCAATGCATGTGTGATGATTGAATACCTACCCTCTATAAACTTAATTTCTTCCTTGTTGCGTAGGTTATGAGTGTGAAAGCAGTGTCAATAGCTTTGAAACTTACATTTGAAGGCAACAACCAATTCATTTACTTTCAGACCTGGTTCTTTACATTTGTTGTGATAGGATGTTGTCTTATGCAGATTAACTATTTAAACAAGGTAAACTTTGACTTTTATATGTTAGTACAGGTACTGTAGGCTGTCAGTGACATGTCCAAAGCACAAATTGAAATAATTATACCAAAGTTAAATATATTTTTCAAAACTTTCTTTGGTGATTATAGTGCTAGTATTGAAAATATTATTTTGATTTTTCTATGATGTGTAATTTGTAATGCTTAAAAAATATCTACGCTTTTGTAAAGGAATCGATCATTTGCTACAAGGAAATGTTTGCATTTTTCATCTAATTTTTGGCATTTGGAAAAGTTATAACAAAAGGTTTTCTATGGTTTTTTTTACTTGGCATTGAACTATTTCATTCGTTCTATCTTCTGTTAAAGATGAATAATACTCCATATTTTAGAAATGGCATAGCATTTCATCATTCTCTTTATACTTTAATGATTAAAATCAATAATGCTAGAATCCTTGAAATAAGTTGATGAGTTAGTAGTTCAAGACAATATGCTTATATATTGTAATGCTATTTATTTATTTTGGGGACATGTTTCAGGCTTTGGACACTTTTAACACAGCAGTTGTATCACCAGTTTACTATGTCATGTTTACATCATTCACCATTTTTGCCAGCATAATGATGTTTAAGGTGACTAATTCTTTTCTATGGTTTCATATATGCATATTTTATATCGTTTTATAATATTGTTTAAAATGTACTTGATGATGCTACAAAATTATGCGATCACAAGTTTAAAACAATATAAAAAACGACAAAAACCTGTTTCCACTCGGTGAATCAGCTACATAATCAAAAGATGCCATTGTGCTTACAAATCCACACATTTTGGAAGACCTATATTTTATCTGAAAATTCCTAAGGATATTTAACACGATAAGGAAAAAAATTCCAATTCAGAATCTCAGATAGAAGATTCTTATTCCACCTAATTCTCTTAGTTATAGTAATACTATTAGGGAAACAAAACTACAGGAGTAAGAATAAATTTGATGGAAAATAACATTTTTCCTTGTCATGGTTGCTTAAACTTCTTGATGGGTTATATTTGTATTTTTCAACTAGAGTGGTAACATTTCTAGATTATGGATTGATAAGGGTTTATCTCCTTCACAATCATTGTCAGAATGGGATTTTTAATTGCGTTTAAAAGACCAAGAGTATGCAATGCAATATAAGAAAAACTGAAGTTCTATTAAAAAGATATGATGGCAAATAATTCTTCTGAGGTAAAATGGATTTAACATTTATAAGGATACGTTAGTGATTACCTAAAAGATGCTTTAGTATGTTATTAGAAATTTATAATGGCATTGAGATCATTACAGAAATCATTACAGTAATATAATGATGGGTGATGAGATTCTGACAAGGTAACAATGCATGATTAACATCTAGGTGGTCAATTATCTGCATTGCTATAGTATCTTGTAGACTCATCTCATCTGCAGTATCATTGGTCTTAAATAATATCTTCATCGATAGTTTGCAAATCATTAGTTGCTTTTGTGCTTTGTTGATTTGCTACAGGAGTGGGACACACAAGATGCATCACAAATTGCTACTGAGATTTGTGGCTTTGTCACAATTTTATCTGGGACCTTTCTTCTTCACAAAACCAAAGATATGGGAAATAAACCCGTTCAGCCTCCGGTTTTTACAACTCCAGAACATGATGAAAATATCTCAGCAACTTGATATCCATGTTTTTAAACTCTAGCCTGGACAATAATGTTCTTTCACCAATGTTCCCAAGCTACACACAGACAGTTTTCAAATCCAGTGAAGATTAAGTTATGTTTGAAATTTCAAGGAGAAGGTCAGAGAATTAGCGGTATTTCTTGGTTTTAACAAGCTTGTAGTGTCAGGAAAGGCAAATCAGAAAGTAAGAAGAGTTACAGATTACTAGAAGCATTTCAGACCATATTAGAGAATAAAGCCACAATTTAGTTTACTGTAATATTTTTATTGTGATTTTCCCTTTGACAATTTCTATGAGCAGATGATTTTTGTGTGAAATTGTGAATAGCTAATACTCTAAAGTTAGTCTTCATATGAGATCGCGATCCTTGGAATCCATTTGAAGGTCCTCTTATGGCCTTCACATACTTCAATGTTCTCTTGACCCAAGAGTAAAGGAAAGAAAAAGTTTGAAATATTCATTCGGCTGAGTGTACATGTATATTTAAGATCTATAAACAAGGATATGATCTATGCATATTAATATTTTTATGATTAAAGAGTGAAATAGAAACTAAGAATATAATAGAATATTAATTCAGAGACATTTTGTTGACTCAATCTCATTATGCTATGATAGAATGATGTATGTTTATAGCAAGATAATTTAATCTTAGCCGACATGACATAGTAATTGGAAGTTTTAATATTAGGGAAAGGATCAACCACTCTAGTTTGGTGTGCAATTCACAAAATTTGAGTTGTTCGCTAGGATTTGGTAAGAATATCTACAATGGTTACTACTGTTTAGTATATGAAAAATGTTATGAAAGCTAAGTCGCATGAAAACAAGAATCCAACTCCCACAAACGCTGCATATCCATTACTGAGTCTTCCTTCAACAATTGCAGATTTTCCTTCTCATCTCATGTTTTCCTCCAACAATTGCATATTTTCCTCCTCATCTCATGACACTTCCTTAGGTATTGGGGTGAGGTGGTTGCAGGATATTTTGGGCATGGGAAGTTAGGATTTTGGGCTCAATCTATGCCTATAAATAGATGCCTTCACTTCCCTTTTCAAAACACATCTCTTTCATCTTCTCTCATTTTCATTCTATTCTTATCCTGAGTTTATATATTTTATGAAGAGTTTCTTGCTAGTTTCCTGTTATATCTTGGGGGACTTGTGAAGTGCTCTGCGGATAAGTCCTTAAGGGCAGTAATTTTATACGCCTCAAGAATTAAGATTTGTTCGTGTCTCTGTTAGCTTTTTCAACAATCTTAAGGACTTAGGGTTGATAGTATGGATATCAATCAAGATTTTACATGTATTTCTACTTTGTTAGACATGTAAGAAGTGACTTCTACTCTTACAACTACTAAAACTGACTTTAGTACTCCTGCTAAACAAATTAAAGATTGGATTCATTCTAACAAGGTATGTTGACACACTTTACTTAGTGCATTGTCTAATGATTTGTTCGATGTGTATTATTCTTATAAGGAAGCCAAACATATCTGGGATTCGTTGATTCTCAAATACATAGCCGAAGATTTCGTGAGACAAATGTTCGTTATCGGAAACTACTACCGTTGGGAGATGCTAGAAGACAAGGACATCACGATCCAGATCAACGAGTACCACAAGTTGCTTGAAGATATTAAAGCCGAAAACATTGTCCTACCGAGGAGTTCGTTTTAGAACTTCTAATCGAAAAGCTTCCGAAATCCTGTAGAAACTACAAACAACAGCTGAAGCATAGGCGTAAACAAATGCCATTGCTAGATCTTATCATGCACATCATCATCGAAGATACCAATTGGAACCAACCGGAAGGAGTGTGCTGTTGCTAGGGCTAAGGTGTTATTAGCGAAGACAAATATGGTAGAAGATAAACCAACTCAAAAAAGGTGTGAGAAAAAACTTGATTGTAAGAAGAAAAATAATTTTAAAAATTCTCGTCCCAATAAATCTAACCCCACTTTCAAGAAGAAAGAAAATTGCTTTGTCTATGAAAAGCCAGGTCATCATGCACCTCAGTGTAGACATGGAATAAGAAACGACAATACTCCTAAGGCAAATTTAGCCAAAGGAGAAGATACAATTAGTGCGGTTGTTTCCAAAATAAACTTTGTGACAAATGTGAGCAAATGAGTGATAAAATCTAGTGCTACCAGACATATCTATGCAAATAGAAGTGTTTTTACCTCTTACACTAGTTTGGATGATGGAGAAGAACATGTTTATCTCGGTGATTCCAGCACAACTTGTAACATCCTAGATTTGCAACTAATTATATAAATAAAATTTTTAAGTTATTATATGATTATTGTAATAAATATGTACTAAGCATTATGTAGAATTATTATAAAATATGATTTTGTTTTGATTATAGTAATTTTTATTTTAGGAAAATTATAAAATAAAATCCAAGGTTAATATTGTGTCAAATAATAATTTCTTAATAATTTATAATAATTAAATTAAAATTAAGAATAAATGAATAAATAAATATTTAGGAACTTAAAAAAAGAGAAACGAGAAGGTTGGTGGTGGCCTTAATGCATTTGAATTAAGGCGGTGAAGAATTAAATTGAAATTAAGGCGGTGAAGAAACTTGAAGAAGAAATTAAGTCGGTGGAGAGATATATAAATAGAAGGAAACCGTGTAGGAAAATCATGCAAAATCAAAAACTTCTCTAACACCAAAAGCCACGGCCAATTTGGAGAATAAGAGAGAGGCACCAAATTGAGAAGAAAAATAAGAGAGAATGGAGGAAAGGAGGAGAGTTAGAAGATCTTGGAGAAGTAAGGTATGGGTTAGATGTTTAATTTTATCATACGAATGTCTGATTTTGAAGATAATTGATAATTGCTTCCTGTTTTGCAAAGTTTGAAATGTTGATGGAAATCTTGAAATTAAAGATGAAATACATGGTAAAATTGTTGTTTTTGAATCAAATAGGATAAGTTTCATGTTTAATTTGAGTTTGGAATTAGTTTGATTGATTGATACGTGAGAATTTGAAATCTGGAGAAACTGAATTTGGTTACTGGGTGAAGATTGAAGAAAAGGTATATGGTGAGAATTTTTGAAAAAGAATTTTTTTGAAATTAAGGATAAATTATATATTAAAATTGTTATTTTTAACTTAAATTGAATATGTTTAGGGTTTAATTTGGATTTGGAACTAGTTTGGTTATCTGAAACTGGAAAATTTGGAATCTGGAATGTTGGAAATGACATACTGGAAGTGAGGAAGAAGAAAGGGACAAGATGGAAATTTTTGAAAAAGATCAAGGGTAAAGTAGTCATTTCACATCTTAGGAACATAAATGGAATTTTGAAAAAGATTAAGGGTATAATGGTCATTTCATCATGGCTTCAGGACATGGATGGAATTATAGAAATGTCCAAGGGTAAAATAGTCATTTTAGGGACATGGATGGAATTATAGAAATGTCTAAGGGTAAAAAAGTCATTTTAGGGACATGGGATGGAATTATACAAAATGTCCAAGGGTAAAATAGTCATCTTAGGGATGTGGATGGAATTATAGGAAATGTTCAAGGGCAAAATGGTCATTTTACAACCTAGGGACATAAATGGAATTTTGAAAAAGGTTAAGGATATAATCGAGATAAAGTCAAACAGTATATTACCACCTCTTTGTTTACTAGGAAAACAACTTAGTAAACGTTCGAATTTGAGGATAGTGCCTTCATCAAAGTTATAGGTTATTGTCTTATCTTTCCAACACAATTGGAATCATCTTAAAATGAGGTCTAGAACTCAAGATATGGACAAAACACTAAAACCTACGAAATAAGTTATTAATAGAAATTGTCTTGTTTAAAACAACTATGAATTGTAATTGAAATTTTGAATATATGAATGAGATGTTTCTGAGTACTTAATTGACGCTAGATTGTTTTGTTTCATACAAGACATAAACATAGTGCATGAAATGTTTTCTGGAAGTCACAAAAAAGCTTTTACAGAAAAGTATTGGAAATTACTATTAAGTAGCTATCAAAGACGGTTGGTAGTAACAATGATGTGCAAAAAAAAATTTTGAACATATTTCTGTGAGTCATTTTCTTAAGAATTTACTATCAAGAACATCTGGTAGCGGAATATGACTACGAAAATGGCCGGCCAAATGAAATAGAGAATATATGAGAATGAATGATTGAGAATCGAGCTACCAATATCTCTGATAGTAAATGGGGGAGTAGAATAGGTAAGATAGGATCTCTGGTCTATAGGGTTGGACCTCTAGTTTAGGGAGTGTTTGGGCATGGGCAATCCCATAAGTGACCAGTCTTTATTTGATTATGTGCCGTGGTAGCCTGCCAGGTGCACTAACACTCTGACTACTGTCTACTTGTTCGCATTTAGTGGGGCATTGCCGAATCACTAGACATGGTGATGTTAAGCTTTGGTTCCACTAGATACTCATATGAGTCTCTATGGAGCACTGAGTCAAAAATAATATTTTTAGAGTCAAATGCATGATTTTTAAGTTTTACGTTTTGAGTCACATGTGCATATCATAAACATATTGCATGATGAAATTGTAGATTATTCATGATTTGTATGATATTCTCTATTATGATTCCATGATTGATTGATTTGTTTCTCATAATTAATTTTCAAATTAAATTATATATGGTTGTATATTTATATGCAATTATGAACTTATTAGAAGAAATGTTTCATTGGTTGATTTTATCGTATGAATGTTTGCTTTATTTGCTGTGGATAAAAATAAATGTCTAACCCCATAAATATTTCAATCCTAGATGTTGTTGACGTGTGATGCAGGAATGTATAGTTCAAGAGATAGATGTCAGATGCAAAAATCCAGAGCTTAGGTTGGGAATTGTATAACATATAAGTATAACTTTATGACTTGTAATATTTTGAAAACTTTGTACTAGAACTTGTTGCTTGATTTAATATAAAACTTTACCTAAATTAATTGTTCACTTGGTATATTTTCTATTAACCTTCTATGAATATTGAAAATATTACTAACTTAGATAATAAATTAGGATTAATAAATGTAATCTGTAAGGGGGGTTACATTAGTGGTATCAAAGCTCTGGTTATGCATCTTTAGGGCTTATGAGTACAAGTTGATTAGGGAAAACGTTGTTTCTATCATCAGACATTAACTTAGTGAAATAAACTGTAGGTCGAAATGCCACCTCGACGTGATTTTATGGTCGATGTGGCACAAGCCATAAGGGAAATGGCTGCTGCATTGACTCAGCCAACTTTGCCCCAACATCATGCCACTGTAGATAAAAGAACTTTAGCCGACTTCAAGAAAAATGATCTGTCATATTTAAAAGGAGAATATGATCTTGAGAAGGCTGAAGAGTGGATTCAGACCCTAGATGATATTTTTGTAGCTATGGAATGTTTGGATGAACGGAAAGTATCCCATGCTAGTTTCCAACTGCAAGGTGATGCGAAGGTATGGTGGAAGACAAGTTTGAAAATGTTGGAAACTAAAGGAGAAAAAGTTACTTGGGAATTATTTAAAACCATGTTTTTAGAGAAATATTTTCCCACCAGTGCAAGGAACACAAGGAGGTGGAATTCAATAAGCTTTATCAAGGAAGTATGACAATTTCAGAATATACTGCCAGATTTGATTCCTTGGCAAAATATTCCAGATATTTACAGCTCACTTCAGATGAAGAATGGAAATGCAAGAAATTTGAAGAAGGGCTCCGATATGAGATTAGAAGGGCAGTTACTCCATTAGGCATTAAATCATTTCCAGAGTTGATGGATAGATGTAAAGTGATAGAAGATATGGACAGTGAAACAAGGACATTAGAAATAAAAGTGGTATGTTTAGGGGAGGGCCAATACAGAAAGGCAAAACCAATCGATATCAAAAGCCCTATAGCAAACTTGTACCTCAGCAGTTCAAAGGATATAGATGGGCTGAATCTAGTAAAGCAAGTAATAGACCCTTTCAGCAATCAACTCTGCAATCAACTTTGAAATGCTGGAAATGTGGAAAAGAACATTTAACAAAAGACTATTCCTTACCAGGCTAAGTGTGCTTTGTGTGTGGAAAATCAGGACATTTGGCTGGAGATTATCCTTCAAACAAGGCATCAGCAGCTGGAGAACAAAGGATAAGATCCCAGAAACCTGTAGCTAGTGGAAGAGTCTTCACCTTGAGTGGTACAAAAGCCTCTAAATCTGAAGATCTTATACAGGGTGAAGGGAAAATGGGAGGTAAGTCCTTAACTGTACTATATGATTCAGGTGCCACTCATTCATTTATTTCTAATGATTGTGTTAAGGATCTGAACTTAGTTGTGACACCTTTGCCTTATGATTTACTTGTGTCTGTGCCTACCGCTGAACCAACCCTTACTTCTAGAATATGTCTCAACTGTGTACTGACTATTCAAAATAAAGACTTTATTGTAAACCTTATTTATTTGCCCTTACATAACTTAGATGTTATCTTAGGAATGGATTAACTATCTCATAACCACATACTAATAGACTATGCCTCTAAGACCTTAATTCTACCTGACCTTGATGATTCTATATTTAAACCTGCCAAACCAAAAGAGATTTCATTTAAACATGAAATTCAAAAATACATGATATCATCTATAGAAGGCAAGGAAAATAAGGTTTCCTTAGACTCTATAGTAGTAGTAAATGAGTATCCAGAAGTATTTCCGGATGATGTTCCCGCTCTACCTCCCGAAAGAGAAGTAGAATTTAGTATTGAATTAATTCCTGGAGCTAGACCTATTTCAATGCAACCTTATAGGATGTCACCCTTAGAACTTGCTGAAATTAAGAAACAATTAGAAGAGTTGTTGGAAAAATAGTTTATTCGACCTAGTGTATCACCATGGGGAGCTCCTGTTTTGTTAGTTAAAAAGAAAGACGGGTTTAGATTATAGACAATTAAATAAAGTTACAGTAAAGAATAAATATCCCTTGCCTAGGATAGATGACTTAATGGACCAACTTAGAGGTGCTACTATATTTTCTAAAATAGATCTGAGATCGGGGTACCATCAAATAAGGGTTAGAAAAGAAGATATCCTGAAAACTGCATTCAGAACTAGGTATGGACATTATGAATATCAGGTTATGCCTTTTGGGGTAAATAATGTTCCTGCAATTTTTATGGATTACATGAATAGAGTGTTCAAATCTTACTTAGATAAATTTGTAGTAGTATTTATTGATGATATACTGATATACTCGAAAGACAAATAAGAACATAAAAATCATCTTAGAACTATATTAAAAATTTTAAAGGATAAACGACTGTATGCAAAATTTTTCAAGTGTGAATTTTGGCTAGAAAAAGTAAAATTTTTAGGCCATGTAATTTCTAATGAAGGCATAAGTGTTGATCCTTCAAAAGTAGAAGCTGTATTACAATAGGAACAACCTAAAAATGTGACTGAGGTTAGAAGCTTTTTAGGCTTTGCAGGATATTATCGAAGATTTATAGAAAGATTTTCAAAAATAGTTGGACCTTTGACACAACTAACAAGGAAAAATCAGCCTTGCATTTGGAATGAGAGGTGTGAGAGTAGTTTCCAAGAGTTAAAACACAAATTGACAACTTCCCCAATATTGATATTGCCAGATCCTATAGAGCCATATGAAGTATATTGTGATGCATCATACCAAGGACTAGGTTGTGTGTTAATGCAAAATAAGAGAGTGGTGGCATATGCCTCTAGACAATTAAAACCACATGAAATGAATTATCTTGCCCATGACTTGGAATTAGCAGCCATAGTGTTTGCTTTAAACATTTGGAGACATTATTTATATGGATCTAAATTTGATCTATATAGTGATCATAAGAGTTTAAAATATTTATTTGATAAAAAAGAGTTGAATATGAGACAAAGAAGATGGATAGAATTTATAAAAGATTATGATTTCTAGTTATTTTATCATCTAGGAAAAGTGAGTGTAGTAGCGGATGCCTTAAGTAGGAAAACTGTTCATGTTTCAACTATGATGATTAAAGAGATGAAATTGATAGAACAATTTAGAGATTTGAATTTATACACTATTAGTGAAAATGATAGAATACAATTAGGAATGATTTCTATTAATAATAAGTTCTTATATAAAATAAGAGACAAACAAGGAGATGATGAGTTTATATTGGAAAAGAGAAAATTGATAGGGACTGATAAAGTTGGAGATTTTAATTTAGGGATGGATGATATATTAAGATTTAAACATAGAGTATGTGTGCCAGATAATAAAGAAATTAAGGACTTAATTTTAGAAGAAGGACATAAAAGTAAATTAAGTATACATCCTAGAGTTACTAAAATGTATAAGGATTTGAAAGAAATGTTTTGGTGGCCTAGAATGAAGAAGGACATAGCAGAATATGTTGCCCGTTGCTTAACATGTCAGAAAATTAAAATAGAACATAAAAAACCCTCTAACATGTTACAACCATTGGAAATTCCAGTTTGGAAATGAGATAGTGTATCTATGGATTTTGTGGTGGGTTTACCCAAAACTTCTAGAAATTACAATTCTATTTGGGTGATTGTGGATAGGTTAACAAAAACTGCTCATTTCATTCCCATTAATATTAAGTACTCTTTAGATAAATTGACATTATTGTATATCAAAGAAATTGTTAGACTACATGGTGTACTAAGTAGTATAGTGTCAGATAGAGATCCCAGATTCGTATCTAGATTTTGGAAAGAATTCCAAAAAGCTTTAGGAAGTAAAATGCATCTCAGTTCATCCTATCATCCTCAAACTGATGGGCACACGGAAAGAACCATCCAGTCATTAGAAGATCTTTTAAGGGCTTGTGTATTAGAAAAGAATCTAGTTGGGATGAAATTTTACCCTTAGTAGAATTTACATATAATAATAGTTATCACTCTAGTATAGGTATGACCCCTTATGAAGCACTTTATGGGCATAAGTGTAGGACACCTTTAGTTTGGTATCAGGATGGTGAAAATTTATTAATAGGACCAGATATAATCCAACAAACAACGAGTAAGGTAAAAATAATTCAAGATAAGATGAGAACTACTCAAAGTCGACAGAAAAGTTATGCTGATAAGAGAAGGAAACCTTTAGAATTTCAAGAAGGAGATCATGTATTTTTGAAAGTTACACCTATTACGGGAGTTGACAGAGCTATTAAATCTAAGAAACTTTCCCCTAAATATATTGAGCCTTATCAAATTACACAACGAGTTGGAAATGTTGCCTACCAGATAGCCTTACCACCTTTTCTCTCCAATCTTCATAATATATTCCATGTGTCACAATTAAGAAAGTATATTTCAGATCCAACACATGTCATGGAACCTGATCAAGTATAGGTGAAGGAAAACCTCACCTTTGAACCAAGTCCTGTTAAGATTGAAGAAAGAAGGATTAAGCACCTAAGAGGAAAAGATATTCCACTGGTTAATGTTATCTGGGATGATGTTAGAAGCGACGCTACATGGGAACTGGAAGAGAAAATGAGAATTGAATACCTTTATCTATTTACATAAAATGTATTATAAATTTCGAGGACGAAATTTTATTTAGTAGGGAGAATTGTAACATCCTAGATTTGCAACTAATTATATAAATAAATTTTGTAAGTTATTATATGGTTATTGTAATAAATATGTATTAAGTATTATGTAGAATTATTATAAAATATGATTTTGTTTTGATTATAGTAATTTTTATTTTAGGAAAATTATAAAATAAAATCCAAGGTTAATATTGTGTCAAATAATAATTTCTCAATAATTTATAATAATTAAATTAAAATTAAGAATAAATGAATAAATAAATATTTAGGAACTTAAAAAAAAAAGAGAAACAAAAGGTCGGTGGTGGCCTTAATACATTTGAATTAAGGCGGTGAAGAATTAAATTGAAATTAAGGCGGTGAAGAAACTTGAAGAAGAAATTAAGTTGGTGGAGAGATATATAAATAGAAGGAAACCGTGTAGGAAAATCATGCAAAATAAAAAACCTCTCTAACAACAAAAGCCACAACCAATTTGGAGAATAAGAGAGAAAGGAGGAACGGAGGAGAGTCAGAAGATCTTGGAGAAGTAAGGTATGTGTTAGATGTTTAATTTTATCATACGAATGTCTCGATTTTGAAGATAATTAATAATTGCTTTCTATTTTGCAAAGTTTGAAATGTTGATGGAATTCTTGAAATTAAGGATGAATTACATGGTAAAATTGTTGTTTTTGAATCAAATAGGATAAGTTTCATGTTTAATTTGAGTTTGGAATTTGTTTGATTGATTGATACGTGAGAATTTGAATTATGGAGAAACTGAATTTGGTTACTTGGGTGAAGATTGATGAAAAGGGATATGGTGAGAATTTTTGAAAAAGATTAATTTTTGAAATTAAGGATAAATTATATATTAAAATTGTTGTTTTTAACTTAAATTGAATATGTTTAGGGTTTAATTTGGATTTGGAACTAGTTTAATTGTCTGAAATTGGAAAATTTTGAATCTGGAATGTTGGAAATGGCATACTGGAAGTGAGGAAGAAGAAAGGGACACGATGAGAATTTTTGATAAAGATCAAGGGCAAAAAAATAGTCATTCCACATCTTAGGGACATAAATGGAATTTTGAAAAAGATTAAGGGTATAATGGTCATTTCATCATGGCTTCAGGACATGGATGAAATTATAGAAATGTCTAAGAAAAAGGTTAAGGGTATAATCGAGATAAAGTCAAATAGTATATTACCACATCTTTGTTTACTAAGAAAACGACTTAGTAAACGTTCGAATTTTAAGATAGTGCCTTCATCAAAGTTATAAGTTATTGTCTTATCTTTCCAACACAATTGGAATCATCTTAAAATGAGGTATAGAACTCAAGATATGGACAAAACACTGAACCTACGAAATAAATTATTAATAGAAATTGTCTTGTTTAAAACAACTATGAATTGTAATTGAAATTTTGAATATATGAATGAGATGTTTCTGAGTACTTAATTGATGATAGATTGTTTTGTTTCATACAAGACATAAACATAGTGCATGAAATGTTTTCTGGAAGTCACAGAAAAGCTTTTACAAACAAGTATTGGAAATTACTATTAAGTTGCTATCAAAGACGGTTGGTAGTAACAATGATGTGCAAAACATAATTTTGAACATATTTCTGTGAGTAATTTTCTTAAGAATTTACTATCAAGAACATCTGATAGCGGAATATGACTACGAAAATGGGCGGCCAAATGAGATAGAGAATGTATGAGAATGAATGATTGAGAATCGAGGTGGATGTTAAGACAACCTTTTTGAATGGTGAATTAGAGGAGGAAATTTATATGATTCAACTTGAAGGGTGTGCTGTTCCTTGTCAAGAGAACAAAGTGTGCAAACTTTTAAAATCTTTGTATAGATTAAAACAGGCACCAAAATAGTGACATGAAAAATTTGATAGTATTCTACTTTGAAATGATTTTTTAACTAATGATGCTGATAAATGTGTGAACTCTATAAATTTGAAAGTTGTGAATGTGTGATTATATGTTCATATGTGGATGACATGCTAATATTTGGTACATGCATTGACATAGTCTCTAGAAGATCTAAATTTGAAATGAAAGACATGAGTGAAGCCAATATGATTTTGGAAGTTAAAATCATAAGGAAAGGAGATAGTATTTTACTATCCCAAGAATAATACATTGAGAAACTTCTTAGGAAGTTTAGGTATTATGACTTCAAACTAGTGAGTACCGCTTATGACACTAGCTCTAAATTAAAGAAACACAAAGGAGACTTAATGTCTCAACCTCAGTATGCCTAGATAATTGGGAGCTTACTACATTTAATGAACTTTTCTAAACCTGACATTGCTTATGCAGTAGGTAGACTGAGTAGGTACACTCATTGCCTAATAAAAAATATCAAAATGCACTTACAAGGCTTATGAGATACTTAAGAGGTTCAATGAATTATGCCATTGAATATAGTGGATTTCTCGCTGTACTAGAAGGATACAATGAACTTAACTGGATCTTCGATTCAGATGAGACAAAACCTACTAGTGGTTATGTATTCACACTCGAGGGTAGTGTAATTACATGGAGATAAGCCAAACAAACAATTATTGCAAGATCAACACTAGAATCAGAGTTTGTTGCTCTTGAATGACTGATAGTGAAGCTGAGTGGTTGAAAAACTTCTTAGCAAATATTTCGTTAGGGATGAAACCAATCCCTTTTGTGTCAATACACTATGATTACCAATCGGTAATAACTATAGCTAAAAAAAAGAACTACGATAGAAAGAACAAACATATACAATTGATACATAATTTAGTGAAGCAGCCACTAAAGAGTGAAATAATTTCCAGTCTATTTGAATTCAAAACAGAATCTAACAAATCCTTTGACGAAACCCTTGGGAGATATATGATTTTAGAAACATCGAGGGGAATAGGACTCAAACAACTTGCAAACAAACAAGTGATTGTAACCCAACCTTTATGATTGGAGATCCCATGAATAAGGTTCATATGGGTAAAAACAATGTACTTGTTAGTTCTGCTAGCACTAAAATTGATTAAAATCAGTTATGTCCATTCTTATGATGTGTGTGAACGTGCTAGATAGTGCATCATTAAGAGGTTAGACGCTGTAATTAAAATTCTATGAGATGTTTGAATTTTAGTCTAAACAAGGTTTCGATGATTTCATATCCTTTACAGGTGATGTATGATTTGCAACATATGTTTGATGAAATCACCTATATGAGTGTCAAGTGAGGCCCTTGTATGAGATCTTTGCAAGATTTCTAGAGCACTCATGAATACTAGGCATGCACATGGCCTAACGATAATAATAAGAATTGTGGGGGTGTATTGTGATTGTTAAATCGCTAACACACACTAAGTATTTTGATTCATATATCTTTCTATACCAACTACACTGTGTGTTAAGTTTACAATCTATGACTAGTTCATATAACTTGCTATACCAGCTCTGATACATTACATCTTATATAAAATCTAGGATTTTCTTCTTTTGTTTGTTTTGTTTTTTGCAATATGTAGGGATTGTTATGAAACCTATATCGCAGAAAAACAAGAAACCAACTCCCACGAACGTTGCATATCCACTACTGAGTCTTCCTCCAACTGTTGCAGATTTCCCTCCTCATCTCATACACTTCCTTAGGTATTGGGGCGAGGTGTCTATTGGTGGATATTTTAGGTGTCGGAGATTAGGATTTTGGACCTAATCTACACCTCTAAATAAATAGATGCATCCATTCCCCTTTTCAAAATACAACTCTCTCATATTCTCTTATCTCTTTTCCATTTTATTGTTATCTTGAGTTTATATATTATTTTTAAGAGTTTCTTGCTAGTTTTTTAGTTCATTAAAAAATTCGAGAAGTTCCTTTTTATAATTTAAGAGTTTCTCCATAAATAAGTTCTTAAGGACAACAATTTTACATGTCTCAGGAATCAAAATTTGTTCATGTTCTTTTTCAGCTTTTCCAATAATGAAAAATAGGTAAATATTTATTTATGCACACCCTGGATATAACAATGAAGAGATTCAACAAAATTGCATCGTAGAATTTATAAGCTTTAAATTACCTTTTTAATTCCATTAGTTATTTTATTTAATTTGGTTTTACTATTAATTTAATCATTTTCTAACTAATTAGCAGGTAGCTTGTTAATAAATAAATATTGACGATTTGTAATTTACACATGATACAATCTATAACCAACTAATAGTGTCAATTTATAAAATTAACAATGTCAATTTCAAGTTGTAATTAATGATCAGATGACACAATGAGTAACCAAAGACATTTAAAAACACTTTCAAAACTTAGCATGAAGGTGCTCAAACTAAGAATTGTCCCGTATCTACATAAAAAAACCACTATTCGAATATCTTTTTTCTCTGTTTGAGAATCAACATCGTTTCAACAATAAATACGAAACCCGGGTGATAGATATAGATACTCTCCCTAGAAAAATTGGGCAGACTTAAGGATAATAATTTAGAGAGCAAGATAAGCCCAGTGCTCAATATCCCATATACATGTGAATACGTGTTTATATGGTTGGGTTACTTAGTTTTGGGGCTAAAGAATCTAAAAAGACTATTTATTTAATTTCCATACGTTTCGTATTTAATTATAGTGGAAAAAGTTCAAATGACTTTTCATTTGGTTTAGGTAAGTTTTTTTTTAATATATTTTCTAAGTCATTATAATGGTTAGTGGGTTTTAATTCCAATGGAGATTTAACGCTTATGGAATTAATTTACTAATGGAAAATAAAGGCTCGTTAAAAATTTTAGAAGTAAACCTAACTTATAAATAGGAAAAAAAAATAATTATGTACCATGGGAAATTAAAGTTGAATGAAATCATGATTGGCTTTTGTCCTAATGATAAAGTTAATGAACAAATATATTAAAAGAGTTGAGAAATTATCAAATGATATATTAAAGTAAGTTTTTAGGCAAACTCATCAAATAATCATATTAGACATGGTGCTCATAAGATGTGGTAAGCAAAGGATCCAGTAAGACAAGTTATTGAAGTTAGATGAAACTAGGAATGACAAAACGGTCAGACCCGCCATAATATGGCGGAGCGGGTTAGTACTTTCAGCCCGTTTTGGCTCATCCCATCAAGCCCACCAACCCGTTGGGCCAACCCGCGGTCCGCTTTATTAGTAGTTTTTTTTTATTGTGATAGAATACCAAGAGTTAGAAAGATAATATATAATGTATAAATTTATGAAAAGAGAATTATAAAAGTCTCGATATCTCATAAAGAGAATTCATAAAGTCTCGGAATCTCACTACTAAGAGAATTCAAAATTTTTTACTATTATATACATGTATTTATTATTATATAAATTTTATCTTAATTTAATTGTTCTAAAATATAATTTATTAAAATAATATATAAATTTATATTATTAATTGAAATATATATATATATATATATATATATATATATATATATATATATATTGAATTGTTGACAATGATAATTTTATTATTAAATTTATTGAAATATTTGATTTAAAAATAATAAAATAAAATAAAATAAGAAATATGACGAGCCAACCCACCAGACCGCCCTTTGGTAGGATAGGCCAAGACCCGTAGCCCGCCATGACTATAGCAGGCTAGCCTGCCCCGCCCCGCTTTTGGCGGGTGGGTCAAAATGAGGCGGACTGTCCCGTTTTGCCATCCCTAGATGAAGCTAGTCAAAGTCGAACAATATGATGAATAATGAGACGAGCTGTTGGAATTAGTTCTATTGAAAGGTCAAACGAGTTGTTTAATTATTGTCATATGTTATTAGGTGTTATAGTCAATTGTTGTTAGGTATCATCTAGGACATTATTGGTTATAAATAATGTCTTTAGGTGACGGTTAAGATTTTTCTTTTACCAGCAAGCGTACTAGGTGGTTGTAGTATAAACAAGTCTCGTATTCTTAGGGACTTGTGAAGTATTCAATGACATTTATAGATTCAAGTTTTCACTTGAAATTAAATAAGAAATTTAGACATGTTTAATAAAGTAATTGTGAAAATTTTAGTTAAAGCAGAAAACTACTTGTGAAATTATGGTATCAAATAGATGTATTGAGAATGAATTTCTCTTATCTCCTTCTTCTGTCTTCTTACTCATATTTAATTTTTCAGCTCAGTGCTATTAAGTCCTAAAATTTTCTCCAAGCAATTCCTTCCTTTAGAGTTTCTAAAAATCCTATTGTAACAATCAATCCCTTGAATTATTAAAATAAGAATTTTGCGTTAAGCTCAGGATTATATCAACTAATAATATCACATATATTCCTAGCATATAACATTATTAGATGATTTGATTTAAACATATCCAAGTTCAGTTTTCCAACATACACCCAAATCAGAAATCAAAAGATGGTTGATCAAGTCAATTTAGCTTTAAGCATAAAATCAAATCATTAACACGAATAACAAGATTTCATATATATGTAAGTCAAGAGAAGTACAGAAGAAGTTAATAAGTTACATTCAATCTCAATACAGGATAAACTTAGTTATTCATGATGGGAATAGGTACAAACTAGAGTTAGAAGCCCAGGGGTAAAACTTGAGTATTCTTCCTCTCCTTTTCAGTCTCTTAAACCCTCTTCTCTAGTGTTTTTCCCCACAACCGCCACTTAAAAGCTTCTTCTGCTTTTTATATGTTTTATGTTTTAATGATTTCTCGCTTAAGCTACCATTCCTCACCCAAGCGAGAAAGAAACTTCAAGAAACCTAGTATCTCTCAGGCTAGAGTCCCCTTGCCCAAGCGAAGTTAAACCCGAGAGCCTTCTAAAGTTACAACTTTTCTCGCTCATGTCTCGCTTGAGCGATGTTAAACCCAGGAGCCACCAAAAGTTGCAGCGTTTCTCACTCAAGTGAGAAATGTCTCACTTGAGTGAAATTGAGCCTGAGAGCCACCAAGAGTTGTAACATTTCTTGCTCAAGCGAGGTATGTATCGCTTGAGCGAAATCCAACCCGAGAACCACCATGAGTTGCAACTTTTCTAGCTCAAATGAGGTATGTCTCACTTGAGCGAGAGTTCCCTTGCCATGTTGCCCTGCTTCTTTAACCAGTCAATTTTTTCTACTCTTCTAATTTATTTTCCAATAGTTGATTATTTTTTTTCTTCTTCTTTTAAATTTTTGTGCCTAATCCTTGTCGCCGCCGTAAAAAAGAGGCGGTCGGAGCGACGTGATGGTTCCGACTTTTCGTTTTTTCGCGTTTTTATGGGTGAGGTTACAACGCTTTTAGGTTGTCCGATAACCGGGCTGAACCTAAAGGCGAGGTTTTTGAAAGGGTGTTCTTAGATTGTCCGATAACCGGGCTGACCTAAGAATAAATTTGAAAGGGTTCTTATCGAGTCGCCACCGATGTTTTTACCAAAAACATCAAAAAATGGAAGAAAAAAAAGGCGTTGGTTTCTTAGAAAAACCAACTTCGGTCGTTAAAACCAGAGTTGGGTAAGGGAGTTAGTTACGTGTAAAGGAGATATTAGCTCCCTTACGATGCCCCTTTCGGGTTCCCTATGACAGACCAGTTATTTTATAAATAAACTTTTGAAATGACGCTTTTACCCTTTTATTTGCGGAATTAAAATAATGACTACATGACCCTAGTAGTTATTGCACAATTTAATTTAAACAAAAAGGACAATAAAAGAGAGGGAGAGAATGAAGAAACCTCCGGAGCAAGCTTTGATTGATTCTCGTAAAAATAGGGTGCGTTTTGGCAGCCCTTCACTCTTACAACGTCGAATTCTCTCTTGAAAATGCTATAAAAACTCTCTTAAACACTCAAAAACTCCAGAAATGCTTCGGAGGAGCTCTTAGAGAAGAATTTTGAGAAATTACAGGAGGAGAAGTGAAAGAACTGTGTGAAATGAAGGGGAGAGTGCCCCCTATTTATAGGGATTCGCGCCTATCAGGTCGAGACTACCGTCTCGACCGACAAGGTTGAGACGGCGGTCTTGACTTTGATAAGTGGCGAGACCGCCGTCTCGCCAAACGGGAGGGGGGTCTCGCCAACGGAAAGTGGCGAGACGACCGTCTCGCCAATCGAGATGGCGGTCTCGACTTGTCCTTGGTCGAGACGGTGGTCTCGACCCCTGAAGGAGGAAATCTTTATTTTTGTACAAGAAAGCCTTCCTACTCTAATATGGGGCCTAATAGTCTCTCCTAGTGGCTTTTTAGGATTTGTCCATCTTCGAATAGGAAGCCTTCTGTCCTTATTTTGAGGCCGGGCAAGATTCGGGGTCTACAATCCTACACAAAAGGATATAAGCAATTTGTTCTAAATTGGGGAAATTCCTAGAAAATATTAAGGTAAAATTGTTGTTAAGTGTTCCTCAAAAACTTAGATTATAAGTAAATTTCGTCACTTAACAACTTCCCCCAATCTAGAATCTTGCTTGTCCTCAAGTAACGTATTGTATTTCATGCAAAAAAAAAAGTATGAGTACGTCTAAAGCTATATACAGTTAAATGTTATCAGGATGATTTGAAAAAAATCACTACAAGTATTGTATCCAGAATAGTTCATCCATCAAAATAGTTTTCTTGAGAATTCCTTTGCAAAAAGGTATATCATTTACATCTCCAAGTGAAAATAGGATATATGTATGCATTTCATGTTAGAATCGCGCAGCGGAATGTTCGCGTGGTCGGACAAAAACCAAGAGCGGGGGGGGGGGGGGTGAATTGGTTTCTTAACAAAAATTAGGTTTTCAAAATTTTCCCCAAATTTTACCGATTAAAAATCTGTGTAAACGTAAATAAGATAGAGATAGAGTCCTACACAGGAGATTTATACTGGTTCGGATCAAAAGACCCTACGTCCAGTTGCTAATCACTCAAACAGAGGATTAACGCTGTCACTATGATCAAAGTTGTTACAAACAGATAACAATGGAAAAGATAAAGTAAAGAAAACACCTCTCTTGAAATCCACAAGAGATGAAGAACAACTTTCCCCAGAGACGGCACAACACACAATCCACTAAGAACTGCCCCTTTTTCCTCCAACAAACAGTTCTCTGGCACTCACAACACTTAACTTTTGTTTGAAAAAGGTTGTTCTTATTTTCTGAGTTTCATAGAGAAGCTTAAGTAGAGAAATTATGGTTTGGGAATTGGGAATTTCGAAACTAGGAGTCTTGGGAACAGGGTTTTCGAAAATAGGGTTGATTTGAAGTTGAAAATCAAAATCTGACTGAAATAATTGATTAAATGAAGTGTTAATCGATTATTACAGAGCCAAAATCAACAGAACCCCAAAACTCTCTGTTTTAATCGATTAAAAGACCTGTTAATCGATTAATAGGCCTGTTAATCAATTAATAGGTCTTTTAATCGATTAAACCAGTGAGCAGATACAGAAAATGGTTTTTCTCACTGTTTTAATCGATTATTTCACCATTTAATCGATTAAAGCCGAGGCACTTTGATAAAATTGAGCTTTTTGAAGCTTCTAAGGTGCAGACTATGTACCGGCTATCTCAAACTCTAATATTACAGACTCAATCTAATCAAAATAGAGTTATTACATAGTAAAACAAGTCTTCAACTCTCTAAGTCTTGTGTTCTTGAATCATCATCAAAATCAACAAGCTTCATGTCCATGTACGTTCAACATAAAGTCCTTGAATGTTCAACAATCTCCCCCTTTTTGATGATGATCAAAATTTCCTTTTAAAGCCTTGTAATAACTTGTTTTATCTGTCATACTAACAAACACATTAAACATACCATATAATATTTAAAATCAATCATAGTCGGCTTTAAATATTTCTCCCCCTGTTTTGATTATAATCAAAAAAATTCTTCAATAACAATCATAATAGCTCCCCCTCAAAATATGCATAACTTGGAGATAACTCCCTCTCAATCAAAGCATTAAAAGAACACCACATTTTATTTCAGAAATAAAAATACATTACAAATAAAACGCAAATTTAAAATTCTTCACTATTATCACTATGAAAGTGTGCATCAAATCTATTTTCTAAATGACACACTTTATCATCTACATCAGATATACGACAAATTATTTCCTCGTGCCGTACTCCAGAAAGAGTGAAGAATGTCTGCATCCTCTGATTCATATAAGATAACATGTCTTCCATAGATTGTCGGGGTTCATGATGAGCAGAGGAAGTTCCAACACTTTGGATTTGATCAGAGGGAAACTCAGCAGCAGGAGGCATATCTTCATCAGAATCTGCATTATCGTCACCTTTGTTTGGAACGTCATCCTTGGGTAGAGGCTTAGTAAAAATGTCTGCTAATTGATGCTTTGTATCAACGTACTCTATTTTACAGTTTCCTTTGCTGATATGATCTCTCAAAAAGTGATGTCTAATCTATATATGCTTAGTCCTAGAGTGCATTACTGGATTCTTAGTAAGATTGATTGCACTCGTATTATCACACATCAAAGGTATGTCATTCAGAAATATACTATAATCTTCTAGCTGTTGTTTCATCCACAGAATTTGAGCACAACAATTACTAGCTGCAATATATTCAACTTCAGTGGTAGATAAAGCAACACATGCCTGTTTCTTAGAATGCCAAGATACTAAGGATGAACCTAACAGATGGGTACCATAAACCAAAACCAGTAGTTCCTTTTAAATATTTTAAAATATGTTTTACTGTAATTAGGTGAGATTCTTTTGAACAAGCCTGAAATCTAGCACACATACAGACAAAATGCATAATATCAGGTCTACTTGCAGTTAAGTATAACAGTGAACCTATCATACCTCTATACATAGATTGATTAACTCCCAAACCTGATTCATCCTTGTCTAGATAGCATGAAGTTCCCATGGGTGTGTTAGCTTCCTTTGAGGTGTCCATTCCAAAATTTTTAAGGATCTCTTTGCAGTATTTGGTTTGAGAGATGAAAATGCCATCTTTAAGTTGCTTGATTTGAAGTCCAAGGAAGAATGTCAATTCTCCCATCATAGACATTTCAAACTCTCCCTGCATTATCTTAGCAAATTCTACACATAACGAATTATCAGTTGATCCAAAAATAATATCATCAACATATACCTGGACCAATAAGATATGTTCTTTAACTTTCTTTATAAACTGAGTAGAATCAATTTTTCCTCTAGAAAAATCATTTGAAGTTAGGAAACTACTTAGCCTTTCATACCAAGATCTAGGAGCTTGTTTCAACCCATATAATGCTTTCTTTAATTTAAAAATATGATTAGGATAACTAAAATCTTCAAATCCAAGGGGTTGCTCCACATAAACCTCTTCTTTTATAAAACCATTTAAAAATGTGAAAGTGATGAAGATCTTATTGAAATACTTTGGCAAAGATCTCATTGATTTGATGAAGTCAAAGATGAAGTCAAAAGCAACTTTGCAGTGGACAAAAGTCACAAAGATAAAAGAGTAGAAGAATTAGTGTGTCTTCAGCTATGCTTAGGTATAATCATTTTATCTTTTCTGCTGCATGAGTTTTCTTCACATAAAAGATTTTGCAAACTGCCTCTAAAAATATTTTAAACAATTAAAAACAAAGTATTTTGACAAAAGCTTTCTTAAATAAGTTTTTAACGGATACAGTTTTGAAATAACCGATTAAAATCACTCAAAATGTTAAGAGAAATGTTTTTGCAGTATTTTAATCGATACAACTTGATTTTAATCGATTAAAACCACTTGGAGTTCAGGATGATCGATCAGAATACAATTATGACCGATCAGAATCAGATATGATCGATCAGAATTGAGTTATGACCGATTAGAACTATTTTAATCGATTAAAACACGTTTTAATCGATTAAAACCACTTAAGGGTTCAGGATGATCGATCAGAATACAATTGTGACTGATCAGAACTCTTTTAATCGATTAAATCTCGTTTCAATCGATTAAAACAACTTAGAAATTTTCTACACAGCGTTTTAATCGATTAAAACTTATTTTTATCAGTTAAAATAACTTGAAAAGTTTTACAAGAAAGTTTTGCAGTATTTCAATCGATTGAATCGCGAAACAATCGATTAAATCAACTTAGAAGATTTTTTGTAAAGTGTTTTAATTGATACAAACGTTGTCGTATCAGTTAAAACAAATCTGTTAAAGAATCAAGAACGTATTAATGGATTAAAAGAAATTTTAACAGATTTAAACTGCACTTTTAACAGATTAAAAGAATCTTTTAACAGATTAATTAAACCAGTAGTTTTGAAAATCTTCTATAAAAACAGATTGGCTTAAACGTTTTAAACATACATTGAACAACACATTTTACACATCCTTGAGCAATCAATCAAGCAAACTTTAGCACTCTTTTCAAGAAAGATTCGCATCAGTTTTTGAGAAGTTATTTGAAAATCTTTCTTGAGGCAACTTGATTTCTTTTGAAGAAACACTTATAGCAGAATTGCATAAACTGGTTTGAGCATTCTAGTTTCTTCTTTTTCATTTCTTTACATTCTTTTTGTATTGTTTGGTGCCTGGAATTTGGGCACTAGTTTCTCTGCAGCTGGAATTTGGTTGTAGAGGTTATCAAGAACTGGAATTTGGTTCTTGGTGAGAGTTTGAGTGCAAGAACTGGAATTTGGTTCTTGGTGAGAGTTTGAGTGCAGGAACTGGAATTTGGTTCTTGTGGTAGATTAAGTGTAAGATTGTAAATCTGTAAAACATTTGATCTAGTGGAACCCAGCTGGAATTTGGCTAGAGACTGGACGTAGCCCTGGTATTGGGTGAACCAGTATAAAACACCGATGATATCTTTCTTAACCTTTCTCTATTTTAATTCTGTCGCTGCATTTATATTTGATTGATTGCTTTGTAATTCAAGAACAGATCTGAAATCTTAATTTTTGAATTAGATAATCTGTTATTTGCGAAAAACTTTTAAAGATCAATTCACCCCCCCTCTTGATCTCAGCCTACTTTTCTAACAAAATGCACTCTTAACATCCATTTGATATAATTTAAATTTCATGAAAGATGCATAAGCAAGAAGTAGGCGTATAGCCTCTAACCTGGCAACAGGAGCATAAGTTTCATCATAGTCAATACCTTCCTCCTGACAATAGCCTTTGGCAACAAGTCTGGCTTTATTCTTTGTTATGTTTCCATCTTCATCAAGTTTATTTCTAAACACCCATTTAGTTCCAATTACTTGATGTGACTCTTCTCTTGGGATTAATTCCCAGACTTGATTCCTTTCAAATTGGTTAAGTTCTTCTTGCATGGCTATGCACCATTGGTCATCTTTAAGTGCTTTCTCAACATTTTTGGGTTCTATCTGTGACACAAAAGCTACAGACATGCAGAAATTAGTCATATTTCTAGTTCTTATACCCATTTTGAGATATCACCAATGATATTTTCCATTGAGAGTCCTCTAGGTGATTGCCATTCTTTTGCTAATTCAGGCTTTTGAGAAGGCTCATTTTCTTCCAAATACAATTCATCAAGAGCCTCTCTTATATATTCATCATCACCTGCAAGTTCTTTATTTGACTCAAGAGGATTTTCCTCAAGGTCTACAATCTCATCAAAAGTAACATGAATAGATTTTTCAATATTTAAGGTTCTTTTATTAAACACCCTGTAAGCCTTGCTAGTTAATGAATAACCTAAGAAAATGCCCTCATCGGCTTTTGAGTCAAATTTTCCTAAGTTGTCCTTTCCATTATTTAACACAAAGCACTTACATCCAAATATTTTTAAATGAGCAACATTAGGCTTTCTACCATTTAACAATTCATAGGGAGTTGATTTTATAATTGACCTAATGAGCATTCTATTTAAAACATAACAAATGATTAATTTTCTTTGAAAAAAATACAAGAGACAAATAATTCATTTAACTATAGGAACCCAAATATATTTTCCTTTAGGAACACCAAAATGTTTTATTTTACATCTATTTGAAGTATGACCATGTTTCATACAATAAAAACATGCTTTAGATGTAGCTTTTGAAAATGATGTATTCTTAACAATAGATAATTTAGTTCCTTTTTCCACCCATACTCTTCTCTTTTTAGTTTTAGGCTTTTTCATAGAAACTTGATGATTTACACTATTTTGAGTTACAACAATTTTATCCTTATTATTATTATTACTCAATTCCTTTTTGGCTTTATCAAGCAAATGATTAAGTATATCTATGTCATACTCATATTCTTTACAAGATGCACATACTATATTCTTATCATCATTCTCATCTAAGCATACAATATTCGTTTCTAAGGTTTCCTTTTCCTCTAAACATGCAATTTTCGTTTTTAATGACTCTTTTTCCTCTAAACATACAATTTTCGATTTTAAGGACTCCACCTCCTTTTCGGATCTATTCAAACTCTTTTTCACAGATTTGTATTCATTTTTCAAGTCCTTAAAAGCATTAAACAATTCTTCATATGCATTTTGTAATTCATCAAAATCATTTTCATCATCACTTGAGGATGAGTCGGAATCACTAACCTCAAAATCAGAAGAAATGATGTCATTTGCCAAATATTTGCTTCAACTTCCGCATTGCTTGACCCCAAACTTGAGTCACTATCATTGGTTCCTTCATAGGTTACTCTTAGTTTTTCCCACATCTCTTTACAAATGGATATTCTGTAAAACTCATCAAGGGTTAAAGCAGATGAAATTATATTTCTAGCCCTAACATCATATTGGGCTTTCCTATTTTCTTCATCCGACCATCTAGAAAATTGTTTTGGTACTTCTACTCCATTTTCAAAAACTTTAGGAATAAAAGGACCGTTTAAAATAGCATCCCAAACGCCTCTGTCAACAGACTCTAAAAAGATTTGCATTCTTACTTTCCAGAAAGGATAATTTTGACCCGCAAAAAGTGGGGGTCTGTTGATAGACGCACCTTCGGCAAAAGTTTGATTTTGTTCGGCCATTTTCGAAAAGTTTGAATGACTATCAAAGCAAGCTCTGATACCACTTGTTAGAATCACGCAACGGAATGTTCGCGTGGTCGGACAAAAACCAAGAGGGGGGGTGAATTGGTTTCTTAACAAAAATTAGGTTTTCAAAATTTTCCCCAAATTTTACCGATTAAAAATCTGTGTAAACGTAAATAAGATAGAGATAAAGTCTTACACATGAGATTTATACTGGTTCGGATCAAAAGACCCTACGTCCAATTGCTAATCACTCAAACAGAGGATTAACGTTGTCACTATGATCAAAGTTGTTACAAACAGATAACAATGGAAAAGATAAAGTAAAGAAAACACCTCTCTTGAAATCCACAAGAGATGAAGAACAACTTTTCCCAGAGACGACACAACACACAATCCACTAAGAACTCCATTTAGTGATTCTTATCGCTTCTAGCACACCAGGTTCCAAAAGCCCCTTTTTCCTCCAACAAACAGTTCTCTGGCACTAACAACACTTAACTTTTGTTTGAAAAAGGTTGTTCTTATTTTCTGAGTGCCATAGAGAAGCTTAAGTAGAGAAATTAGGGTTTGGGAATTGGGAATTTCGAAACTAGAAGTCTTGGGAATAGGGTTTTCGAAAATAGGGTTGATTTGAAGTTGAAAATCAAAATCTGACTGAAATAATCGATTAAATGAAGTGTTAATCGATTATTACAGAGTCAAAATCAACAGAACCCCAAAACTCTCTGTTTTAATCGATTAAAAGACCTGTGAATTGATTAATAGGCCTGTTAATCGATTAACAAGCTTGTTAATCGATTAAACCAGTGAGCAGATACAGAAAATGGTTTTTCTCACTATTTTAATCGATTATTTCACCATTTAATCGATTAAAGCCGAGACACTTTGATAAAATTGAGCTTTTTGAAGCTTCTAAGGTGCAGACTATGTACCGGCTATCTCAAACTCTAATATTACAGACTCAATCTAATCAAAATAGAGTTATTACACAGTAAAACAAGTCTTCAACTCTCTAAGTCTTGTGTTCTTGAATCATCATCAAAATCAACAAGCTTCATGTCCATGTACGTTCAACATCAAGTCCTTGAATGTTCAACATTTCAATCACAAAAACTAACAGGAGGAACAATTAATTAACTTTTCTTAAAGAAACAAAATCTCTCAAGCATATATGGAATGCAATTTCATCTCTCAAAGGAAAGTGTTTCCCTCATTCAATCACTTTAGTCAAATGATCCAACATTGGTAGTCATCTTCAAACAATCACACTTGTTGAGAAAGACTTAAATTAGAGGTCTTTAAAGGATTGTAACGAGGTTGGATTTTCAAAAAATATTAGTTATTCTTGGATAACAAAGTATTTGAGAGAGACCTTTGAATGATTATTGTCTAATAATTTCCTCAAATCAGAGCCTTTAACTCCATCATTCCTTTCTAGCTTTTCTTTCATTTCAATGTTTTTTTAACCCAACTCCATGTTTTGAGTTTAGATAGCATCCCTCACACAATTGAGTGCTTCTTGAATTTTTCACATGTGAGGCTCAATCATTCTAATTGGCCTTTGTAGACCCCAAATCTTGCCCGGTTTCAAAGCAAAAGACCTCCAATTCAAAGATGGGCAAGGCCTAAAAGGTCCCTAGGATAGACTAATAGTCCCCATATTAGAGTAGGAAAGTTTTTTTTATAGAAAAAAATAAGGAATTCTACCTAGAAGGCCGAGACCGCCGTCTCGCCATTGGGGAAGGGCGAGATTGTTGAACATTCAAGGACTTGATGTTGCACTTGATGAACATGAAGATTGTTGATTTTGATGATGATTCAAGAACACAAAGACTTAGAGTGTTGAAGACTTGTTTTGTATTGTAATAACTCTGTTTCAATTAGATTGAGTCTGTAATATTAGAGTTTAAGATAGCCGGTACATAGTCTGCACCTTAGAAGCTTCAAAAAGCTCATATTTATCATCCAGGCTCGGCTTTAATCGATTAAATAGGGAAATAATCGATTAAAACAGTGAGAAAAATCATTTTCTGTAACAACTCACTGGTTTAATCGATTAAACCAAATTTTAATCGATTATCAGGCGGTTTAATCGATTAAATCACCTTTTAATCGATTAAAACAGAGAGGTTTGGGTTCTGTTGATATTTGGCTCTGTTTTAATCGATTAATACTTCTTTTAATAAATTATTTCAGTCAGATTTTGATTTTTAACTTCAAATCAAACCTATTTTCGAAAACCCTATTTCCAAGAACCCTAGTTTCGAAATCCCCAATTCCTAAACCCTAATTTCTCTACTTAAACTCTTCTATGGAACTCAGAAAAGAAGAACAACCTTTTTCATACAAAAGTTAAGTGCTTTGAGTGCCAGAGAACTGTTTGTTGCAAGAAAAAGGGGCTTTCGGAACCTGGTGTGGGCTAGAAGCGATAAGAATCACTAAGTGGAGTTCTTAGTGGATTGTGTGTTGTGCCGTCTCTAGGGAAAGCTGTTCATCATCTCTTGTGGGTTTCAAGAGAGGTGTTATCTTTAACTTTATCTTTTCATTGTAATTTGTTTGTAACAATTGTGATTATAGTGACAGCGTTAATCCTCTGTTTGAGTGATTAGCAACTGGACGTAGGGTCTTTTGATCCGAACTAGTACAAATCTCCTGTGTAAGATTCTCTTCTCTTCTCTATTTACATTTACACAGTTTTTAATCGGTAAAATTTGGGGAAAATTTTGAAAACCTAATTTTTATTAAGAAACCAATTCACCCCCCCTCTTGGTTTTTGTCCGACCATGTGAACATTCTGCTGCGCGATTCTAACAAGTGGTATCAGAGCTTGCTTTGATAGTCATTCAAATTTTCGAAAATGGCCGGACAAAATCAAACTTTTGCCGAAGGTGCGTCTATCAACAGACCCCCACTTTTTGCGGGTCAAAATTATCCTTTTTGGAAGGTACGTATGAAAATATTTTTAGAGTCTGTTGATAGAGGCGTTTGGGATGCTATTTTAAACGGTCCATTTGTTCCTAAAATTACTGAGAACGGTGTTGACGTTCTTAAACCTTTTTCTAGATGGACTGCAGAAGAAAATAGGAAAGCCCAATTTGACGTTAGGGCTAGAAATATTATTTCATCTGCTCTAACTCTTGACGAGTTTTATAGAATTTCTGTTTGTAAAAGTGCACAGGAAATGTGAGAAATGCTTAGAGTGACCCACGAAGGTACTGACGACGTCAAAAGAGCATGTAAAAACTCCCTAATCCAAGAATACGAGATGTTCTGGATGCAACAAGGAGAAATGATTTTCGACGTTCAAAAGCGTTTCACTCACATTGTGAATCATCTCACCGGGTTAGGTAAAGTATTTGACGTTGATGAACTAAATGTTAAAATTTTGAAATCTTTGGATAGGAAGTGGCAACCTAAGGTGACAGCCATCTCGGAGTCACAAAATCTTTCCACTATGTCTATGGCGGCGCACTTTGGAAAACTTAGAGAACATGAGTTAGAGCTTGGAAGGTTAAACGAAGAAGAAGGACAATTTCAAAAGAAGAATCTAGCCTTCAAAACCGAAATCTCCAAAGGTAAAAATAAAAGGGAAGAAGAAGACTCAAACGATGAAGAAGAAGAGTTGAGTCTAATGATAAAAAAGTTCACCAAATTCATGAAAGCCAAAGGAAGACATCCCTTCAAAGGTAAAGGAAAGGTAAGGGAAAATTCTTCTGTAAATATAAAATGTTATGGTTGTGGTGAAACAGGACATGTTAAGACCGAATGTCCAAATAAAAAGAACGATGAATTCAAAGGAAAAAAGGTCTTCAAGAAGAAAGCCTATATTGCTTGGGACAACAGTGACTCAAGCTTGGAATCAAGTGACTCGGAAATAGAAGCAAACATTTGCTTAATGGCAAATGACAACATATCATCCGATTTTGAGGTAAGTGATTCCGACACATCTTCTAGTGATGAGGATAAGAACTATGATGAATTGCAAAATGCTTATAATGAATTGTTTTAGTGCTTTTAAGAACATGAAGAATGAATATAAAGCTGTAAAGAAGAACTTAAGTAGATCTGAAAAGGAAATAGACTCCTTAAAAATGAAAATCACATGTTTAGAAGAAAAGGAGTCCTTAGAAACAAAAATTGTATGCTTAGATCAGGATAATGATAAGGACCTAGCATGTGCAAATTGTAAAGAGCATGAATATGATATAGATATTCTTAATCATTTGCTAGACAAAGCCGAAAAGGAAATAGATGATCTTAAGAAGCATGAATGGTGTTTGCTCAAAATAATGTAAATCATAAAGTTTCTTTGAAAAAGCCTAAAAGGAAAAATAAAAGAGTATGGGTAGAAAAAGGAACTAGAGCATCTATGATTAGAAATGCATCATTTTCAAATGCTACATCAAAAGTATGTTTTTATTGCATGAAACAAGGTCACACGTCAAATAGATGTAAAATTAAACATTTTGGTGTACCTAAAGGTAAATACATTTGGGTTCCTATTGCTAAATAATTTGTTATGTCTCTAACCCCAAGGACCCAAAAGTTGTGGGGACCTAAGTTTACTATATTCTTGTTTTGTAGGAAACTTCCAAATCAAAGAAATCTATGTGGTATCTTGATAGCGGATGCTCAAAGCATATGACTGGAGATAAATCTAAATTTGTGAGTTTCAAGGCTAAGGAACAAGGATATGTAACTTATGGGGACAACAACAAAGGGAAGATCCTTGGAATTGGAAACATAGGTGGTGCAAACACTTTGGAGATCAAGGATGTGCTACTTGTTGATGGACTTAAGCATAATCTCCTTAGTATAAGTCAATTATGTGACAAAGGCTTCAAGGTAATTTTTGAAAGTAAATTTTGCACCATACACTTGATAGATTCCGAAAATGTAGCATTGAAAGGCATTAGGCATAACAACATATATTTGATTGATTTGGATTGTTTACATGAGTCTAGCATAACATGTTTAGTTACTAAGGAAGAGAACCCTTGGTTATGGCATAAAAGAGCTACTCATATAAATATGCATCATTTGAATAAATTGATTTCAAAAGACTTAGTTATTGGTTTGCCTAAGTTAAAATTTGAAAAAGATAGATTGTGTGATGCATGTCAAAAAGGTAAACAAGTAAAAGCATCATTTAAATCAAAGAATGTTATTTCCACTTCAAAACCCCTAGAATTATTACATTTAGATTTATTTAGACCTTCTAGGATAAAAAGCTTTGGTGGAAATTATTATGGTCTTGTGATTGTTGATGATTATTCTAGATATACATGGACATTTTTCCTAACTACGAAAAGTGAAGCTTTTAAAGTCTTTAGAAAATTTTCAAAACAAATTCAAAATGAGAAAGACTTAAGAATTAAAGTTTTAAGAAGTGACCATGGTGGTGAGTTTCAAAATGAAAAGTTTGAAAATTATTGTGAAGAAAATGGAATATTACATAACTTTTCTGCTCCTAGGACTCCCCAACAAAATGGTGTAGTTGAAAGGAAAAATAGGTCATTAGAGGAACTTGCTAGAACTATGTTAAATGAATCTAATGTTCCTAAGTATTTTTGGGCTGATGCGGTTAGTACTGCATGTTATGTTTTAAATAGAATGCTCATTATGTCAATCATTAAATCTACTCCCTATGAATTGTTTAATGGTAGAAAACCCAATGTTGCTCATTTGAAAATTTTTGGTTGTAAGTGCTTTGTGTTGAATAATGGTAAGGACAACTTAGGAAAATTTGACTCTAAAGCCGATGAGGGAATTTTCTTAGGTTATTCATTAACTAGTAAGGCTTACAGGGTGTTTAATAGAAGAACTTTAAATATAGAAGAATATATTCATGTTACTTTTGATGAAATTGTAGACCTTGGGGGAAATCCTCTTGAGTCAAATAAAAAACTTGCAGGTGATGATGAATATATAAGAGAGGCTCTTGATGAATTATATTTGGAAGAAAATGAGCCTTCTCAAACGCCTGAATTAGCAAAAGAATGGAAATCACCTAGAGGACTCTCAATGGACAATATCATAGGTGACATCTCAAAAGGGGTAAGAACTAGAAACATGACTAATTTTTGTATGTCTGTAGCTTTTGTGTCACAGATTGAACCCAAAAACGTTGAGGAAGCACTTAAATATGAACAATGGTGCATAGCCATGCAAGAAGAACTTAACCAATTTGAAAGAAATCAAGTCTGGGAATTAATCCCAAGGGAAGAATCATATCAAGTTATTGGAACCAAATGGGTGTTTAGAAATAAGCTTGATGAAGATGGGAACATAACAAAGAATAAAGCCAGACTTGTTGCAAAAGGCTATTGTCAGGAGGAAGGTATAGATTATGATGAAACTTATGCTCCTGTTGCCAGGTTAGAGGCTATACGCCTACTTCTTGCTTATGCATCTTTGATGAAATTTAAATTATATCAAATGGATGTTAAAAGTGCATTTTTAAATGGTTTTATTAAAGAAGAAGTTTATGTGGAGCAACCCCCTGGTTTTGAAGATTTTAGTTTTCCTAATCATGTTTTTAAATTAAAGAAAGCATTATATGGGTTGAAACAAGCTCCTAGGTCTTAGTATGAAAGGCTAAGTAGTTTCCTAACATCAAATGATTTTTCTAGAGGAAAAATTGACTCTACACTGTTTATAAAGAAAGTAAAAGAACATATCTTATTGGTCCAGGTATATGTTGATGATATTATTTTTGGATCAACTGATAATTCGTTATGTGTAGAATTTGCTAAGATAATGCGGGGAGAGTTTGAAATGTCTATGATGGGAGAACTGACGTTCTTCCTTGGACTACAAATCAAGCAACTTAAAGATGGCATTTTCATCTCTCAAACCAAATACTGCAAAGAGATACTTAAAAAGTTTGGAATGGACACCTCAAAGGAAGCTAACACACCCATGGGAACTTCATGATATCTAGACAAGGATGAATCAGGTTTGGAAGTTAATCAAACTATGTATAGAGGTATGATAGGATCACTGTTATACTTAACTGCAAGTAGACCTGATATTATGCATTCTGTCTGTGTGTGTGCTAGATTTTAGGCTTGTCCTAAAGAATCTCATCTAATTGCAGTGAAACATATTTTAAAATACTTAAAAGGAACTACTGGTTTTGGTTTGTGGTATCCGTCTGATGCTTGTATGAGTTTAATAGGATATTCTGATGCTGATTATGGTGGATGTAAAATTGATAGGAAAAGTACTAGTGGGACATGTCATTTGTTAGGTTCATCCTTAATATCTTGGCATTCTAAGAAACAGGCATGTGTTGCTTTATCTACCACTGAAGCTGAATATATTGCAGTTGGTAGTTGTTGTGCTCAAATTCTATGGATGAAACAATAGTTAAAGGATTATAGTATCTTTTTAAATGACATTCCGTTGATGTGTGATAATACGAGTGCAATAAATCTTACTAAGAATCCAGTAATGCACTCTAGGACTAAACATATTGAAATAAGACATCACTTTTTGAGAGATCATATCAGCAAAGGAAACTGTAAAATAGAGTATGTAGATACTAAACGACAATTAGCAAATATTTTTACTAAGCCTCTACCCAAGGATAGATTCTATGATCTTAGAAGAGACTTAGGGATATTAGAAATAACTTAAATTCTGCTCAATTTGACTGTTTTTGGATGATTGTAATGAATGATTGTTTCTGCAATAAATATGATGTTTCTTTAATGCTTTGATTGAGGGGGAGTTATCTCCAACTTATGCATATTTTGAGGGGGAACTCTTATGATTGTTATTGCAGAGTTATTTTTGATTATAATCAAAATAGGGGGAGAAATAGTTAAAGCCTCTTATGAATTGCATTTAAATATTCTCTAATGTGTTTGTTAGTATGACAGATAAAATAGGTTATTACAAGGCTTTAAAAGATAATTTTGATCATCATCAAAAAGGGGGAGATTGTTGAACATTCAAGGACTTGATGTTGCACTTGATGAACATGAAGATTGTTGATTTTGATGATGATTCAAGAACACAAAGACTTAGAGTGTTGAAGACTTGTTTTGTATTGTAATAACTCTGTTTCAATTAGATTGAGTCTGTAATATTAGAGTTTAAGATAGCCGGTACATAGTCTGCACCTTAGAAGCTTCAAAAAACTCATATTTATCATCCAGGCTCGGCTTTAATCGATTAAATAGGGAAATAATCGATTAAAACAGTGAGAAAAATAATTTTCTGTAACAACTCACTGGTTTAATCGATTAAACCAAATTTTAATCGATTATCAGGCGGTTTAATCGATTAAATCACCTTTTAATCGATTAAAACAGAGAGGTTTGGGTTCTGTTGATATTTGGCTCTGTTTTAATCGATTAATACTTCTTTTAATCGATTATTTCAGTCAGATTTTGATTTTTAACTTCAAATCAAACCTATTTTCGAAAACCCTATTTCCAAGAACCCTAGTTTCGAAATCCCCAATTCCTAAACCCTAATTTCTCTACTTAAAATCTTTTATGACACTCAGAAAATAAGAACAACCTTTTTCATACAAAAGTTAAGTGTTGTGAGTGTCAGAGAACTGTTTGTTGCAAGAAAAAGGGGCTTTCGGAACCTGGTGTGGGCTAGAAGCGATAAGAATCACTAAGTGGAGTTCTTAGTGGATTGTGTGTTGTGCCGTCTCTAGGGAAAGCTGTTCATCATCTCTTGTGGGTTTCAAGAGAGGTGTTATCTTTAACTTTATCTTTTCATTGTAATTTGTTTGTAACAATTGTGATTATAGTGACAACGTTAATCCTCTGTTTGAGTGATTAGCAACTAGACGTAGGTCCTTTTGATCCGAACCAGTATAAATCTCCTGTGTAAGATTCTCTTCTCTTCTCTATTTACATTTACACAGTTTTTAATCGGTAAAATTTGGGGAAAATTTTGAAAACCTAATTTTTATTAAGAAACCAATTCACCCCCCCTCTTGGTTTTTGTCCGACCAGCGAACATTCCGCTGCGCGATTCTAACAGAGATGACCGTCTCATTTGGCGAGACGACTGTCTCGCCACTTGCCAATGGCAAGACCGTCGTCCCGTTTGGCGAGACGGTCTTCTAGCCACTCGCCAATGCTGAGACCGCTGTCTCGTTTGGCGAGACGGCCTTCTCGCCATTTGTCAAAGGCGAGACTACTGTCTCGTTTGGCGAGACGACATTCTCGCCATTTGTCAAAGGCGAGACTTCCGTCTCGTTTGGCGAGATGGTATTCTTGCCATTTGTCAAAGGTGAGACTGCCGTCCCATTTGGCGAGACGGCGGTCTCGACCTTGTTAGGCGAGACGACAGTCCCGACCTATAGACCCCTAATCTTTCCCAGCCTGAAAATAAGAACAGAAGACCTCCTATTCGAAGATGGACAAAGCTTAAAAAACCACTAAGAGAGGCCCCATATTAGAGTAGGAAAGCTTTCTTGTACAAAAAATAAGGATTTCCACCTTCAGGGGTCGAGACCGCCGTCTCGCCTTACGGGACCGCCGTGTCGACCAAGGGCAAGTTGAGACCGCCGTCTCGATTGACGAGATGACCCTCTCACCATTTGGTAAGTCGATACCGCTGTCTCGCCAAACGAGACGACAGTCTCGCCACTTATCAAAGTCAAGACCGCCGTCTCGAATGGCGAGACGGCTGTCTCGACCTTGCCAGTCGAGACGACAGTCTCAACCTGACAGGCGCGAATCCCTATAAATAGGGGGCGCTCTCCCCTTCATTTCACATAGTTCTTCCACCTTTCCTCCTGGAATTTCTTAAAATTCTTCTCCTAGAGCCCCTCCAAAGCATTTCTGGAGTTTCTGAGTGTTTAAGAGAGCTTTTTATAGCGTTTTCAAGAGAGAATTCGACGTTGTAAGAGCGAAGGGTTGCCAAAACGCACCCTATTTTTACGGGAATTAATCAAAAGCTCGCTTCGGGGATTTTTTCACTCTCTCCTTTTCTTTTATTGTTCTTTTTTACTTATATTAAATTGCGCAATAACTATTAGGGCCATGTAGTCATCATTTTAATTCCGCAAATAAAAGGGTAAAAGCGTCATTTCAAAAGTTTATTTATAAAATAACTGGCCTGTCATAGGGAACTCGAAAGGGGCGTCGTAAGGGAACTAATACCTCCCTTACATGTAACTAACTCCCTTACCCAACTCTGGTTTTAACGACCAAAGTTGGTTTTTTTCTAAGAAACCAACGCCTTTTTCTCCCCTTTTTCGATGTTTCTGGTAAAAACATCGGTGGCGACTCCATAAGAACCCTTTCAAATTCATCCTTAGGTCAGCCCAGTTATCGGATGATCGAAGAACACCCTTTCAAAAACCTTCCCCTTAGGTTCAGCCTGGTTATCGGACAACCTAAAGACGTTGTAACCTCACCCATAAAAATGCGAAAAAATGAAAAGTCAGAACCATCGCGTCGCTCCGACCGCCTCTTTTTGACAGTGGTGACAGATGGCAACTCCACTGGGGAAGCCTAGAGAGTTGATCCCATTTAGTGATGGGCCAGTATAATAAATAAACTTAGAAATTTCGCTTTTACCCTACCTTGTATTATAACATGCTTTATTTGCTTGACTTTAATAACTGTTGTTTGTTTATTTTATGCAATTGTTTGAAATAGAAACTGTACACAAACCTTTGCACACAACATTTCCCTCTATACTCAGGGGCAAGTGAGAAATCCATACGGAGTTGGTGGCAGGTACGGTTTGCCCTAGTGAGGGCCATGTGCCCACCGTTATGATCGGAAACCACCACTCAAGGTGATAACCTTCCTCTTTTGGCACAAAGACTGACTATGGCCTTAGTGCTAAGCATGGTCAGAAGGCTGGAGAGTGGGGACCCTATAATGGGGGCACCTTGGGGGCCTAAGCCTTGGTGAGAACATTTAGAACCTACCATTTCCAATGCACTTTTCTGCAGGAAAACCCTACCTCGTGATTAAAACGAATTCTCGCCTGTTCGCGGATGAGTGAATTGTGTGTGCATCTGTTTGTTGCATTTGATTGCATAGCATAACCAAACAACAGACAAAAACAGATAAACCAGAAGAAAATCTTTTACAAAAAACGCCCTTATCTCGGACAATCTGCCTTTTAGCTAGCCTGGTTTCAGGTTCTTTGTAAGCTAAGTAGCGAAGCAGTCCGACAGAAGAGATAAGGGACGCTAATATTATTCTTTCACAAAATAAACCATTTTATCTCGGACAGTCTGCCTTTTAGCTAGCTTGGTTTCAGGTTCTTTGTAAGCTAAGTAGCCATGCAGTTTGACAGAAGAGATAAAAGGCTCTAAAACCAAAATAAAATAAAATAAAGACCCAAATCAAATGGGACCTTGTTCATAAACATTAAATTCATAAATCATCCATATAGTTAGTTTATTTTTCCGAAAAGTAAATACGCAAATACTATCATACATCATGTAGAAATAAAACATGATAAACATTTAGGTAAAAACAAACACTCGCATGCATACCCACAATAAGCATCATGTTCATAAAACATGCATTTTGGATTTTAAACAATGGAGGGGACTAGTAGACAATTGAAGAAAGTGGACATTCCCCGGTACCATACTGAGAAGCTGGAACGACTTTGCACGATAATGCCCATAGGTCCGCTCCGACTTCAAAAAATCCTACAGACAGATTCTCGATCTGTTGAAGATCTGTGCTGATCCCGTTTTTATCAGGGTTCTAGTTCATTTTTGGAACTCTAGTCTGCACTGCTTCGAATTCCCGACGTTCGATATGGTGCCTACTTTGGAGGAGTATGAGATTATGCTAAAATGGCCCAAATCAGCCGGGGTTCATATTCGCCACGGGGCATATACTTCTGCAGCACAAGTTGCTGCCATCATCCGATTGCCATTTTGGCAGACTACCCTGATAGAGAAAGGGAATATCCAGGGTTGGAAAGTCTCAATGTTAGAAGACCATCTGTCCTCTTTGGCTAAAAGGGCAGAATGGGCTGCTTTTAGCAAAACCCTGGCTCTAATCATATTTGGAAGAATCTTGTTTCCCTTCCATATCGACACAGTATACCAAGCCGTCATGGACGCCTTCTTCGCCTGGGACGTGAACTCGAAGAGTCCCCTGCCTGCACTTCTTGCCGACACCTTGCTCTCGGTAGAATTTTGCCGCCAGAAGCAAGGAAAAACAATTAGGTGTTGCTCATCACTACTATTCGTGTGGGGTATCACACATTTCTACGCCTCTAGTCACATGGGATGTTCCCCGACCCTTTAAGAAGCTTCTCCAAAATCCCTCTCCACCGATGCCTGACCTTAGAATGGAAGGTCGAGTTGGAACAATTGGGCGCCAACCAATTATCCTGGGTTTGCCTTTGGTTTCGACCCGGCCCAGTCCTCATCAGATGTGGGGATTACCCAAGCATACCATTAATAGGACTCAGGGGTTGCATAGCCTATTCACCGAGAGTAGCTATGAGACAACTCATGAGGACCCAAACTGCAATATCCTGAGAGGAGCTTGGAGGACTGTGTTTCTTCGGAGACCCATGCACTGTTGCTAATTCACTGGCTGTGCGAAGAGCATGGGAGAAACCAGTCTTGATGGGAGAAAGAGAGCTAGGAAAAGCTCGAGTGACTGTCTCCAGTGACTATGAGGAATGGAGACGGAAAAGATTACACGTTCAAACAGTGAAGAGTTACAAAATCAAGTCGATGCCTTGACCCGAAGGATAGAAATCATGGGAGCCCAGATGAGCGCCCTGGAAGAAAGAGAGCAATAATCTATCCTCACCATAGAGGGTCTATAGAGGCAATGCAAGAAAAAGGATCATGAAATAGAACGCCTCAAGGATCAGTGTGATGATTCTAATGAGCAAGCTATCCAAGCATCCAAAGCTGCTAGAACCAACTTGGATAGCCAACTTCAAGAAATAACCGCCAAATCAGCATGCCATGAGGCCGAATGTTCAAAACAGGCTCAGACGATCAAGGATTTGCTACAAGACCTCACAAGGACTCGGTTAGAAATACGCCAAGAGCGAGAGGCCAACCAAAGGCTTAACAGAAGTCTCGCTGAGCTACGCTACAAAGAAAGAGATGAGTTAGCTCAGTATGGCCAAGTACTACGAGAAAAGGACCGAGCCCTTGCAAAGCTCGACGAGCTGCAAGCCTTGGTCGTCCATCAAGAGGCGAAGATCAAAGAGGCTCAAAAGTACAGTGAAGATATGAGCCAAGCGGTCTAGAAGCAAACCGAAGCACTTGCTCGTAACGTCCGGGAAGCCGAAAGGGAATTGCATAGAGATCAAGACCCGCCTGTGGGCTTCTTTAGGCTTTTCCATTTCTGTCAAAAGTTGCTGCGTAGTATGGAATAGGGGAATGTACACCTTCTACGAGTAAATGAAATTTCTTTGTTCGACAATTGTCTACTTGCATGCATGTCATTCATCTACATATTTGATTTCCCCTCCTTCATTTTTAATAAACAAGATAATAGAAAGGAAGGATTAACTGACACGTCTTCCAAATCAGAAGAATGGAGAGAAAGCCACTTTTAATCAAGCTCTCCCCAACGGTTGATCCACCACAAGAGGATAATAAGCCTCGACCGTTGGTACTCAAAGTCAATAAGGAAGAAGGGACAACGACACCTGTGCGACTATTTATACCACGTTGTAGACCCCAAATCTTGCCCGACCTCATAATAAAGGCCAGAAGACCTCCTATTCGAAGATGGATGAAGCCTAAGAAGCCATTAGGAGAGACTATTAGGCCCCAACCTAGGATAGGAAGGATTTTTGGCATTAAAATAAGGATTTTCGCCTTCAGGGATCGAGATGGCCGTCTCGCCATTCCTGCAAGTCGAGACGACCGTCTCACCACCTGCAAATGGCGAGACCCCCTTCTCGTTTTGCGAGATGGCCTTCTCACCTTTTTTGCAAGGCGAGACGACCGTCCCAAATGGCGAGACGACCGTCTCGACCTTGTCAGACGAGACGACCATCTCAACCTGACAGGTGCGAATCCCTATAAATATCAAGCACTCCCCCCCTCATTTCACACAGATCTTCCACTTTCCCTTCTACAACTTCTTCAAATTCTCTTCCTAGAACCCCTCTGAAGCATTTCCGGAGTTTCTGAGAGTTCTTTAGAGTTTTTATAGCGTTTCCGAGATATTTTCGGCGTTGTAAAGAGCGAAGGGCTGCCAAACGCATCCTAATTTTCAAGAGTGTTAATAAAAAGCTTGCCTCAGAGGTTTCTTCATTCTCTCTCTCTCTCTCTCTCTTACTGTCTTTATTTTTATGATTAAATTACATGATAGACATTAGGGCCATGTAGTCGTTATTTTAATTCCGTTAATAAAAGGGTAAAAGCGTCTTTTCAATAAGTTTATTTATAAAATAGCTGTCGTATCATAGGGAACTCGAAAGGGGCGTCGTAAGGGAACTAACACTTCCCTTACACGTAACTAACTCCCTTACCTAAACTCTGGTTTTAACGACCAAAGTTGGTTTTCGAAAACCAACGCCTTTTTACTCCTTTTTCGATGTTTCCGGTAAAAACATCGGTGGCGACTCCATAAGAACCCTTCAAAATTAGTTCTTGGGTTAGCCCGGTTATTGGACAATCCAAGAACACCTTTTCGAAAACCTCGCCCCTAGGTTCAGCCCGGTTATCGGACAGCCTAAAGGCGTTGTAACCACACCCATAAAAACATGAAAAATGGAAAGTCAAAACCATCGCATCGCTTCGACTGCCTCGTTTTGACGGCGGCGACAGATGGCGACTCCGCTGGGGAAGCCTAGAGAGTTGATCCCATTTAGTGATGGGCGAGCTTAAATAAATAAACCAAGAAATTACGCTTTTACCCTACCTTGTATTATAACATGTTTTAATGCTTGGCTTTAATAACTGTTGTTTGTTTATTTTACGCAATTGTTTGAAATACAAATTGTACACAAACCTTTGCACACAACAGTTCCCTTTATACTCGGGGGCAAGTGAGAAATCCATAGGGAGTGGGTGGCAGGTACGATACGCTGTAGTGATGGCCTTGTGCCCACCAGTGTGATCGGAAACCACCACTCAAGGTGATAACCTTCCTCTTTTGGCACGAAGACTGACTATGGCTTTAGTGCTAAGCATGGTCGGAAGGCTGGAGAGTGGGGACCCTATAATGGGGGCACCTTGGGGGCCTTAGCCTTGGTGAGAGCAGTTAGAACCTACCTTCGCCAATGCACTTTTCTACAGGAGAACCCTACCTCGTGATTAAAATGACTTCTCGCCTGTTCGCGGATGATTGAATTGTGTGCGCATTTATTTGTTGCATTTGTTTATTGCATAACATAACCAAACAACAGAAAAATCACAAAAGACATTTTTGCAATAAACACCCTTATCTCGGACAGTTTGTCTTTTAGCTAGCCTGGTTTCAGGTTCTTTGTAAGCTAAGTAGCCACGCAGTCCGACAGAAGAGATAAGGGACGCTAAACATTATTCTTTCGCATAAAGCCATTTTTATCTCAGACAGTCTGCCTTTTAGCTAGCCTGGTTTTAGATTCTTTGTAAGCTAAGTAGCCACACATTCCGACAAAAGAGATAAAAGGCTATAAAATAAAAATAATAAAAATCAAATAAAAACCCAATTCAAAACAATAAATGGGACCTTGTTCACAAACGTTATACTCATAAATAATTCATATAAGTAGTTTATTTTCTAAAAAAAAATAAAAAATAAAAAGCGCAAATACCATACATCACATCATGTAGAAATAAAACATGATAAATAGGAAAATAAACACTCACATTCATACCTACAATAAGCATCATATTCATAAAGCATGCATTTTGGTTTTAGAAAATGGAGGGGACTAGTAGACAGTTGAAGAAAGTGGACATCCCCCGGTACCATACTGAGAAGTTGGAACGACTTTGCGCAATAATGCCATCAGAGGTCCACTCCGACTTTGAAAAATCTTATGGACGGATTCTCGACCTGCTGAAGATCTGTGTCGATCAAGTTTTCATCAGGGTACTAGTTCACTTCTGGAACTCTAGTCTGCGCTGCTTCAAATTCCCACAATTTGACATGGTGCCCACTCTGGAGGAGTACGAGATCATGCTCAAATGACCCAAATCAGCTGGGTCCATATCCGCCACGGGGCATATACTCCTGCAGCACAAGTCGCTGCCATCATCCAACTACCATTCCGGCAGACTACCCTGATAGAAAAAGGGAACATCCAGGGTTGGAAAGTTTCAATGTTAGAAGACCATCTGTCCACTTTGGTTGAAAGGGCAGAATGGGTCGCTTTTAACAAAACCCTGGCCTTAATCATATTTGGAACAATTTTGTTTCCCTTCCACATCGACACAGTGGATCAAGCAGTCATGAATGCCATCTTCACCTGGGACGTGAACTCGAAGAGTCCCTTGCCTGCAATTCTTGCCGACACCTTGCTCTCGGTGGAATTTTGCCGCCATAAGCAAGGAAAAACACTTCGTTGTTGTTCTTCACTACTTTTCGTGTGGGGCATCACACATTTTTATGCCTCTAGTCACATGGGGATGTTCCCCGACCCTTTGAGGTGCTTCTCCAACGATGCTTAACCTCAAAGTGGAAGGACGAGTTGGAACAATGGGACGCCAACCATTTTTCCTGGGTCTGCCCTTGGTTCCGACCCGGTCCAGTCCTCATCAGATGTGGGGATTATCCGAAGGTACCCTTGATAGGACTCAGGGGTTGCATAGCCTATTCACCTAGAGTAGCTATGAGACAACTCATGAGGACTCAAACTACAATTTCCCGAGGGGATCTTGGAGGACTGTGTTTCTTCAGAGACCCATGCACAATCGCTAACTCACTAGTCGTGAGAAGAGCATGGGAGAAACCAATCTTTATGGGATATAGAGAGCTAGCTATCTCCAGTGACTATGAGGTGTGGAGAAAAAGAAGAGGGATGTGTCAACCATCCACCTTACTCATTGTAGACCCCTAATCTTGCCCGACCTCAAAATAAAGACTAGAAGACCTCCTTTTTGAAGATGGATGAAGCCTAAGAAGCCACTAGGAGAGACTATTAGGCCCCATACTAGGATAGGAGGAATTTTTGGCACCAAAATAAGGATTTTCGCCTTTTAAGGTCGACACCGCCGTCCCAGATTCGGGACCGCCGTCTCGCCTTGCGCAAATGGCGAGACCGCTGTCTCGTTTGGCGAGACGGCCGTCTCGCCACTAGCAAATGGCGAGACTGCCATCTCGTTTGGCGAGACCGCCGTCTCGACTGGCGAGACCGCCGTCTCGACCTTGTCAGACGAGACCGCCGTCTCGACCTTGTCAGACGAGACCGCCGTCTCGACCTTGTCAGACGAGACCGCCGTCTCGACCTGACAGGCGCGAATCCCTATAAATAGGGCCCCCATTCCCCTCATTCCACACAGTTCTTCCTCCTTCTCTCTAGAAATCTCTTCAAATTCTCTCTCTAGAATCCCTCCGAAGCATTTCCGGAGTTTCTAAGCATTTCTAAGAGTGTTTTTGAGCGTTTCGAGAGGTTTCTGACGCTGTGTAGAGTGAAGGGCTGCCACAAAGCACCCTATTTTCAAAAAGAATTAATAGAAAGCTTGCTCCAAAGGTTTCTACTTTCTTCCTTTACCTTTTATCGCTTTATTTAAATTATGCGATAGATACTAGGGCCATGTAGTCATAATCTTTAAATTCCGCAAATAAAAGGGTAAAAGCATATTTTCAATGGTTTAATCATTTTTAAATAACTGGCCTATCATAGGGAACCCGAAAGGGGCGTCGTAAAGGAACTAACACTTCCTTTACGCGTAACTAACTCCCTTACCCAACTCTGGTTATAATGACCAAAGTTGGTTTTTTGAAAACCAACGCCTTTTAAAAACCCCTTTTCCGATGTTTTCGGTAAAAACATCGGTGGAGACTCCAGAGAACCCTTCAAAACTAGCTCTTGGATTAGCCCGGTTATCGGACAATCCAAGAGCGCCCTTTCGAAAACCTCGCCTCTAGGTTCAGCCCGATTATCGGACAACCTAAAGGCGTTGTAACCACACCAATAAAAACGCGAAAAATGGAAAGTCGAAACCATCGCGTCGCTCCGACTGCCTCGTTTTGACGGCAGCGACAGATGGCGACTCCACTGGGGAAGCCTAGAGAGTTGATCCCATTTAGTGATAGGCCAGCTAAAAAATAAATAAACCAAGAAAATTATGCTTTTACCCTACCTTGTATTATAACATGTTTTAATGCTTGACTTTAATAACTGTTGTTTGTTTATATTTATGCAATTGTTTGAAATACAAATTGTACACAAACCCTTGCAAACAACAGTTCCCTCTATACCCGGGGGCAAGTGAGAAATCCATAGGGAGTGGGTGGCAGGTACGATTCACTGTAGTGATGGCCTTGTGCCCATCAGTGTGATCGGAAACCATCACTCAAGGTGATAACCTTCCTCTTTTGGCACAAAGACTGACTATGGCCTTAGTGCTAAGCATGGTCGGAAGGCTGGAGAGTGGGGACCCTATAATGGGGGCACCTTGGGGGCCTTATAGCCTTGGTGAGAACAGTTAGAACCCACCTTTGCCAATGCACTTTTCTGCAGGAAAACCCTACCTCATGATGAAAAACGACTTCTTGCCTGTTCGTGGATGATCGAATTGTGTGTGCATACGTTTGCTACATTTGTCTGTTGCATAGCATAAACAAAACAACAGAAAAATCACAAAAAATATTCTTGCAATAAACACCCTTATCTCGGACAGTCTGCCTTTTAGCTAGCCTGGTTTCAGGTTCTTTGTAAGCTAAGTAGCCACGCAGTCCGACAGAAGAGATAAAAGGCTATAAAACAAAAATAAAAATCCAACAGAATTTTCTTTTCTTTTCCCAAATTCCGAAACAATAAATAGGACCTTGATAAAAAATATTACACTCATATAGGTAGTTTATTTTTCAAAAAATATAAGTATCATACAAAACATGATAAATAAAAATAAACACTCACATTCATTCGAATAAGCATCATTTTCATGCATTTTGGTTTTAGAAAATGGAGGGGACTAGTAGACAATTGAAGAAGGTGGATATTCCCCGATACCATACTGAGAAGTTGGAACGGCTTTGCGCGGTAATGCCACCAGAGGTCCGCGCCGATTTTGAGAAAACCTATGGACGAATTCTCGACCTACTGAAAATCTGTGCCGACCAAGTGTTCCTCAGGGTATTAATTCACTTTTGGAACTCCAGTCTGCGATGCTTCGAATTTCCGCAGTTTGATATGGTGCCAACTTTAGAGGAGTATGAAATTATGCTAAAATGGCCCAAATCAGCCGGGATCCATATCCGCCACGGGGCATATACTCCTGCAGCACAAGTCACTGCCATCATCCAACTGCCTTTTCGGTAGACTACCCTGATAGGTAAAGGGAACATCCAGGGTTGGAAAGTCTCAATGTTAGAAGACCATCTGTCCGACTTGGCTGAAAGGACAAAATGGGTCGCTTTTAACAAAACCCTGGCCTTAATCATATTTGGGACAATCTTGTTTCCCTTCCACCTCGACACACTAGATCAAGCCGTTATGGACGCCTTCTTCGCCTGGGACGTGAACTCGAAGAGTCCCTTGCCTGCAATTCTTGCCGACACCTTGCTCTTGGTGGAATTCTGCCGCTAGAAGCAAGGAAAAACACTTTGTTGCTGCTCTTCACTGCTCTTCGTGTGGGGCATTACACATTTTTACTCCTCTAGTCACATGGGGGTGTTCCCCGACCCTTTGAGGAGCTTCTCCAAAATCCCCCTCCAATGACGCTTAACTTCGGAATGGAGGGACAAGTTGGAACAAAAGGACGCCAACAATTTATCCTGGGTCTGCCCTTGGTTCTGACCCGGCCCAGTTCTCATCAGATGTGGAGACTATCCGAACGTATCCTTGATAGGACTCAGGGGTTGCATAGCCTACTCACCTAGAGTAGCTATGAGCAGCTCATGAGGACCCAAACTACAATTTCTAGAGGGGAACTCGGAGGACTGTGTTTCTTCGGAGATCCATGCACAATCGCCAACTCACTAGCCGTGAGAAAAGCATGGGAGAGACCATTCTTTATGGGAGATAGAGAGCTAGGAAAGGCTCGAGTGACTGTCTCCGGTGACTATGAGGTATGGAGAAAAAGAAGAGGGATGTCTCAACCATCCACCTCACTCATTACAAATGCCAACAGTGAAGAGCTACAAGCTCAAGTCGACGCCTTGACCCAGAGGATAGAAATCATGGGAGCCCAGATAAGGGTCCTTGAAGAAAGAGAGCAAGAATCTATCCTCACCATAGACGGTCTGCAAAGGCAATGCAAGAAAAAGGATCATGAAATAGAGCACCTCAAGGATCAGTGTGCTGACTCTAATGAGCAAGCTATCCGAGCATCCAAAACTGCCAGAACTAGCTCGGATGACCAACTTCAAGAAATAATCGCCAGATAAGCACACCTTGAGGCCGAATCAGCAAAACAGGCTCAGACGATCAAGGAATTATTGCAAGAACTCACCAAGGCTCGGTCAGAAATACGCCAAGAGCGGGAGGCCAATCGGAGACTCAACAGAAGTCTCACTGAGCTGCACTGCAAAGAAAGAGACGGGCTAGCTCAGTACGGCCAAGTACTACCAGAAAAGGACCGAGCCCTTGAAAAACTTGATGAACTACAAGCCTTGGTCGTCCATCAAGAGGGGAAGATCAAAGAGGCTCAAAAGTACAGTGAAGATATGTGCCAGGCGGTCCAGAAGCAAAGCGAAGCAGTTGCTCGCCACGTCCGGGAAGCCGAAAGGGAGTTACATAGAGATCAAGACCCGCCTGTGGGTTTCTTTAGGCTTTTCCGCTTTTGTCAAAAGTTGCTTCGTAGTATGGAGTAGGGGAATGTACACCTTCTAAAAGATAAATGACATTTTTCTTTATCCAACAATTGTCTACTTGCATGCATACCATTCCTCTGCATAATTAATTTCCCCTCCTTCATTCTTAATAAATAAGATAATAAAAAGGAAGGATTAACTGACACGTCTTCCAAATCAGAAGAATGGAGAGAAAGCCACTCCTAATAAAGCTTTCCCCAACGGTCGACTCGCCACAAGAGGAAAGTAAGCCTCGACCGTTGGTCCTCAAGAATAAGGAAGAGGGGGCAAGGACACCAGTGCGACTATTTATGCCATGTCCTTTCCCCTACGAATCAAATAAAGCTGTATCATGGAGATATGGACAATCTTCACCAATAAAAGAAGATGTCACGAATATAGCCGGCATCGGGGGCATGACTAGAAGTGGAAGAATCTACTCCCCCAAGGACTCACAAGAAGATGTCCTCAGAAATAAAGGCAAAAATAAAAAGACCGAAGAAGAAAAAGAAAATAAAGAATCCAAAGAGGAGACAGACGAATTACTCCAGTTCATAAGGCAAAGCGAGTATTCCATTATAGACCAGCTCAATTGCACACCTGCAAAGATAACGTTATTATCTCTAATGATGAGCTCGGAACCGCACAGAAACGCCCTGCTGAAGGTCTTGAGCGAAGCGCATGTACCTCATTCCATATCCCAAGAAAAAGTTGAGAGGATCGTCGGTCATATCACGGCAAGCGATCACCTCACCTTCACAGAGAAAGAACTCCCCCTCGAGGGATCAAACCATAACAAGACCTTGCACATCTAAATCAAGTGGAAGGAGTACCTCATCGCCAAAGTTACTCATCGCCAAAGTTCTTGTGGATAACGGGTCGTCCTTGAATGTGATGCCCAAGTGCACACTAGACAAGTTGACTATCCAAGGAACCCGACTGCGCCCAAGTAGCACCATTGTTCGAGCCTTCGACAGATCAAAGCGAGAAGTAGTGGGAGAAGTTAATTTGCCAATCCAAGTTGGACCCGCTATCTTCAACGTCGATTTCCATATAATGGACATTACTCCAGCATACAGTTGTCTCCTCGGCAGGCCTTGGATTCATGACGCTAAGGCAGTACCTTCGACGCTCCACCAAAAAGTCAAGTTCATAGTGGGTGACAAATTGGTCATGGTCCAAGCAGAGGATGATATCCTGATCAGTGGACTGTCCACCTAACCTTATGTGGATGCGGCTGAAGAGGCCCTTGAAACATCTTTTCAAGCGCTCGAATTTGCCAGCATAGAGCGACTTCCCAAAAACACTAAGGTAGCCCGCATGATGATGAAACATGGTTACCATCCTGGCCAAGGACTGGGGGCAGATTCCCAAGGCATGAGGGAACCCCCAGAATTTAAAGACAATCCCTTCAAGCATGGCCTAGGATATGACCCTACTAAGGGCCGAGCAGAAAAAGGAAAAGGGAAGTCTACCCTCCGCACACTCAAGCAAATTTTCCGAAGTGGAGGGGTGCAAGCGTCAAGAGCGACCCTAGTCATTAGGAAATCTTTTTCTTCATTTAAGGGATGTAAACCCCATGATTGTTAGAGATTATCCCCCAGGGCTAGCCCGACCCCCGGGCATTTTAGGGCACATATTCCCTTATTAATTAATAAAGAATACTTCTTACTATCTGCTTCTCTTCTTGCTATTTCTGACTAGACCTCACAATAACCGTGTCTAAGTAAATGGAAAACAAAAAAGAAGAATAAAAAAGCGTGTCCAAATAACCAAAATTCGCCATTGCCATTACAATCATGCTAGTTGATTAGAAGCACCCAAATAAGGCTTTACCTCACCATAAAGAAAGTCATGCTTCGTCAATATTGTGAACAAAAAATAAATACACAATAAAAAAGAAAGTCCATAGAAGCCGAAGGCCAAAAAAGAAAGGGCAAAATACCCGGTAGGAAACCCACTAAGGGGGCTACGCAAAAGATAGGGTCAACCCGGTAGGACACCCGAACAAAAATAAAGGGTAGCCTAGGCAAAAGTTAGGGTTACAAAATAAGGTCCGCTAGGATTCCCCAAGAAAAATACAAAAAAGGAACCTAGACAAAAGTTAGGGCCAAAACACAATATCCTAGTTCGAAAACCCGAAGGGCGATCTAGGGAAGTCAACTAGCCATAAAAAGAAATGGAAATAAAACTAAGGCGCAAGTACAAAAAAGAGGGAAAAACGTTTGCTTAGACAAAACCTAAACACCAAAGCCCAACCCTAGCCAGCCATGCTTACAAAAACCACTTTCTAAATGAAAATCAACCTTCTAAAACACAAACCATTGAATTTACCTCTTTACTTCTTTTCTCTTGACCTTCACAACAATATTATAATAATTAATTTGGGAATATGGAGGCGTATAGTCAACAAGAGGATTGAAATCCCTAGAGTGAAGAAAGAGGGACACTACATGGCAAAGAGTGCTCTACAAAAAAAAAGAAAAGGAAAAGACAATTATCCTTCGGTCACAAAAAGTCCGGCATGGTACAGCCAAACACAAGAACACAGATCAGAGGACGTCCGACACTACAAGACACGTCAGTAAAATCCTTCTGAAAAAATTAACTAAAATAGGCATTATAGGACATCAAACATGAAAACATTGCATGCATAAAATGTTTTTGAACCAGGTCCTATTTCATTCATTCAAAAAAAAAAAAAAACTATAAATTCGAGACCGCCGTCTGAAATTTCCAGACCGCCATCTCGGTTCCCAAAAATTTGAGACTGCCGTCTCGACCAGCGAGACCGCCGTCTCGACTTAGGCGAAAATGAGACCGCCGTCCCGCTTGGCGAGACGGCCGTCTTGCTTAGGCCCAAGGTCGAGACCGCTGTCTCGAGGTCCCAGACCGCCGTCTCGACCTGCACAATTTCGAGACCGCCGTCTCGACTTCCCAGACGGCAGTCCCGGATTGAGTTTTTTCCCTATATAAAGGGGAGGCGTGTGGAGGATCCCTCACAACTCCTCTGCACCTCAGAATCTCCAACTCTCAGATCTTGCACTCTCAAGCACTTTCTGGCCAAAATGTTCAGTAGAAGCCAATCAAGAAAGAGAAGAGGCACTGCCGGCGCTAGCAGTTCCTCGGCACCAGCCCCCTAAGATCCCACTCAACTCTCGCCGCAACACCTAGCCCATCTCGAGCACATCCGGGGTTATACGTGGCACCCCATGTTCAGGCTTGACTTTGGCATCCTTGCCGAGTTTGGATGGGAGGATGATGTCTGGGCCCACATAGATAGTATTGGGTGGGGTTTCCTATTGCAGCCTCCCCCTACCCACGTGTACCCTCAAGCGGTACTGGAATTCTTGGCCTCCATCTCCTACGCCGAGGCCCCCTCCATGGTCCCGGGCCTGCCACCAACCAAGATGGTAAACTACTTCATGGGTGGGACGTACTGTACTACCACCCTCGACGAATTCAATGTGAGCATTGGGTTCGTCCGGCCCGAGGATGTGCTAACTCGGGAGTACCGGGAGGCCATCTGTAGCCGTCCCACCAACCTCACCGCCGCCGAAATGTGGGAAGAGCTCACTAGGTCGCCTACGCTGCCCACGCTACTGAACGGGTCGGCACTCCCCCCAGCCCTCCGTATTTGCCACAAGCTGCTAGCTGGGACTATCCACGGGAGGAAGGAGAGCCAGGGTAAGGTAACCCTCCCAGACCTCTTCGTACTTTACTGCATGAGTCAGAGGCGACGCTGTAACCCTGGCTACTTCTTCCTGAGGGCCCTTAAGGACTTCGGGAGCAGACCGGCGGGAGCCGTCCTCATGGATCCTCTTATCACTCCCCTGGCAGAGAAATGGGGGTGCGCTGGTCGGGAAGAGCTGGCCTCCAGCCTACGATCCGAATCCATCAACGGGTCGATTCTGGTCAGCATGGGGATGCTGATACGCCGTGGGACCCAGTTGGTCCTTCATCCCTCGCTGGATTTCGCGCTGGATCTCCAGGACATCGTGGCAATGCACGATCTCCCAACACCTCCCGACTTCCAGCAACCACATCAGCACCAACAACCACCGCAATACATAGATGACTTTGCTGGCGTAAACCGCAACATCTCCGACCTGCGCCAGCAATTCGATCAAATGTCTGTGCGGCAGGAGAAACTGTCCCTAAGGCAGGAAGCCTTTGACACCCGGCTGGAGACGATGTACCAATATCAGCAGGGAATGCAGCAAGATTGGACAACATTCCAGCAAGAATACCGCGATGAAGCCCGGGAGCAAGCAGAATTTCGGGAACACATGTACCAGCAATTCCCCTACCAAGGATCGTCTCCAGAAGATAACCCTTAGGGATAGTACTTGAAAAATGGCTGTAATAAAATTTTCCCTTATGAATAAAATCTTTATTTCATGCATTCATTGCCATCCTTTTTCAAAAGTCAGCATAACCAAAAGCATAAAGCTAAAGAGTAAAAAGACGTATGCTCAAGAAAAAAAGCCAAAATCCTAAATCGCGAGAAAAAGAGATAAAACCGAGAGAAAAAGGGAGGATTAAGACAAGTCATCTCCTCGACCATTCCCAGAAAAAGACAAACCAACAAAAAGGACACACCTCAACGCTCGGCGCATGAGCCACCCGAGCAGTAAGCCGCCACCACCACCGGTCCTACGCAGTGGACCGTACCAGCCTAATAGGGGGTTCATACCTATCAACCCGCGCACGCAAGTGCGCCTGATCTGCGCCCCAGCCAGGTCAGTAAGTCGCAACTACCAGCCTGATGGGGGGTTCATACCCATCCAGTCCAACACACAGCGGACTGCAACTACTAACCTGATGGGGGGTTCATACCCATCCAGTCCAACACGCAGCGCACTGCTTCTACCAGCCTGATGGGGGCTTTATACCCATCAACCAAAAGGATCGGCTACCATCAGAAGGAGTATCCTGGAGGTGCACATCACAAATTTTCCCCAGAAGATCAACCGCCGCAAGACGGAACATCCGAAGGGTGACCGGGCAAGAGGGTCAACTCCTTTACCTTCCAGTCGTTCTTCTTGGCACAACACACCAACAACCGACTGGTCAGGTAAAGGGGGGGTAGCTGTAGACCCCTAATCTTGCCCGGCCTCAAAATAAAGACTAGAAGACCTCCTTTTCGAAGATGGATGAAGCCTAAGAAGCCACTAGGAGAGACTATTAGGCCCCATACTAGGATAGGAGGGATTTTTGGCACCAAAATAAGGATTTTCGCCTTTTAAGGTCGAGACCGCTGTCCCAGATTCGGGACCGCTGTCTCGCCTTGCGCAAATGGCGAGACCGCCGTCTCGTTTGGCGAGACCGCCGTCTCGCCATTCCCGTAAGGCGAGACCGCCGTCTCGACCTTGTTAGACGAGACCGCCGTCTCGACCTGACAGGCGCGAATCCCTATAAATAGGGCCCCCATTCCCCTCATTCCACACAGTTCTTCCTCCTTCTCTCTAGAAATCTCTTCAAATTCTCTCTCTAGAATCCCTCCGAAGCATTTCCGGAGTTTCTGAGCGTTTCTAAGAGTGTTTCTGAGCGTTTCGAGAGGTTTCCGACGCTGTGTAGAGTGAAGGGCTGCCACAAGGCACCCTATTTTCAAAAAGAATTAATAGAAAGCTTGCTCCGAAGGTTTCTACTTTCTTCCTTTACCTTTTATCGCTTTATTTAAATTATGCGATAGATACTAGGGCCATGTAGTCATAATCTTTAAATTCCGCAAATAAAAGGGTAAAAGCGTATTTTCAATGGTTTAATCATTTTTAAATAGCTGGCCTATCATAGGGAACCCGAAAGGGGCGTCGTAAAGGAACTAACACTTCCTTTACGCGTAACTAACTCCCTTACCCAACTCTGGTTATAATGACCAAAGTTGGTTTTTCGAAAACCAATGCCTTTTAAAAACCTCTTTTCTGATGTTTCTAGTAAAAACATCGGTGGTGACTCCAGAGAACCCTTCAAAACTAGCTCTTGGGTTAGCCCGATTATCGGACAATACAAGAGCGCCCTTTCGAAAACTTCACCTCTAGGTTCAACCCGGTTATCGGACAACCTAAAGGCGTTGTAACCACACCAATAAAAACGTGAAAAACGTAAAGTCGAAACCATCGCGTCGCTCCGACCGCCTCGTTTTGATGGCGGTGACACTCATTACATGCGCCTATAGTGAAGAACTGCAAGCTCAAGTCGACGCCTTGACCCAGAGGATAGAAATCATGGGAGCCCAGATGAGGGCCCTTGAAGAAAGAGAGCAAGAATCTATCCTCACCATAGATGGTCTGTAGAGGCAATGCAAGGAAAAGGATAATGAAATAGAACGCCTCAAGGATCAGTGTGCTGACTCTAATGAGCAAGCTATCCGAGCATCCAAAGCTTCTAGAATCAGCTAGGATAGCCAACTTCAAGAGATAATTGCCAAATCAGCACGCCTTGAGGCCGAATCAACAAAACAGGCTCAAATGATCAAGGACTTGTCGCAAGACCTCACCAGGACTCGGTCAGAAATACGCCAAGAGCGAGAGGCCAATCGGAGACTCAACAAAAGTCTCGTTGAGCTACGCTGCAAAGAAAGAGACGGGCTAACTCAGTACGACCAAGTACTACAAGAAAATGACCGAGCCCTTGCAAAACTCGATGAACTACAAGCCTTGGTCGTTCATCAAGAGGCGAAGATCAAAGAGGCTCAAAAGTACAGTGAAGATATGAGCCAGGCGGTCCAGAAGCAAAGCGAAGCACTCGCTTGTCATGTTCGGGAAGCCGAAAGGGAATTACATAGAGATCAAGACCCGCCTGTGGGTTTCTTTAGGCTTTTCCGTTTCTGTCAAAAGTTGCTTCGTAGTATGGAATAGGGGAATGTACACCTTCTGCGGATAAATGAAATTTTTCTTTATTCAACAATTGTCTACTTGCATGCATATAATTCATTTGCATATTTAATTTCCCCTCCTTCACTCTTAATAAATAAGATAATAAAAAGGAAGGATTAACTGACACGTCTTCCAAATCAGAAGAATGGAGAGAAAGCCACTCCTAATCAAGCTTTCCCCAACGGTTGACCCGCCACAAGAGGACAATAAGCCTCGACCGTTGGTCCTCAAAAATAAGGAAGAGGGGTCAAGGACACCAGTGTGACTATTTATGCCACGTCCTTACCCCTACAAGTCAAATAAAGCTGTACCATGGAAATACGGGGAATCTTCACCAATAAAGGAAGATATCTCCAACATAGCCGGCATTGGGGGCATGACTAGAAGTGGAAGAGTCTACTCCCCCAAGGACTCACAAGAAGACGTCCATAAGAATAAAGAAAAAAATAAAAAGGCCGAAGAAAAAGAGAATAAAGAATCCACGGAGGAGACAGAGGAATTACTCCAGTTTATAAGGCAAAGCGAGTATTCCATTATTGACCAGCTCAATCTTACACCTGCAAAGATAACCCTATTATCTCTAATGATGAGCTCGGAACCGCACAGAAATGCCCTGATGAAGGTCTTAAGTGAAGCGCATGTACCTCACACCATATCCCAAGAAAAGGTTGAGAGGATCGTCGGTCACATCACGGCAAGCGATCACCTCACCTTCACAGAGGAAGAACTCCCCCTCGAGGGGTCAAATCACAACAAGCCCTTGCACATCTCCATCAAGTGCAATGAATACCTCATCGCCAAAGTTCTTGTGGATAACGGATCATCCTTGAACGTGATGCCCAAGTGCACACTAGACAAGTTGATTATCCAAGGAACCCGTCTGCGCCCAAGCAACACTATCGTTTGAGCCTTCGACGGATCAAAACAAGAAGTAGTGGGAGAAGTTAATTTGCCAATCCAAGTTGGACCCACTATCTTCAACGTCGATTTCAATGTAATGGATATTACTCCGACATATAGTTGTCTCCTCGGCAGGCCTTGGATTCATGACGCTATGGCAGTACCTTCAACGCTCCACCAAAAAGTCAAGTTCATAGTGGATGATAAATTGGTCACGGTCCAAGCAGAAGATGATATCCTGATCAGTGGACCGTCCACCCAACCTTATGTGGATGCGGCTGAAGAGGCCCTTGAAACATCTTTTCAAGCGCTCGAAATTGCCAACGTAGTCCGCATGATGATGAAGCATGTTTACCATCCTGGCCAAGGACTGGAGGCAGATTCCCAAGGCATGAGGGAACTCCCAGAATTCAATGATAATCCTTTCAAGTGTGGCCTAGGATATGACCCTGCTAAGGGCCGAGCAGAAGGAAGAAAAGGGAAGTCTCCCCTCCGCACACTCAAGCAAATATTCCGAAGCGGAGGGATGCAAGCGTCAAGAGCTACCCTAGTCATTAAGAGATATTTTTCTTCACTTATGGGATGTAAACCCAATGATTGTTAGAGATTATCCCCCGGGGCTAGCCCGACCCCGGGGCATTTTAGGGCACATATTCCCTTATTAATTAATAAAGAATACATTTCTTACTATCTGCTTCTCTTCTTGCTATTTCATGACTAGACCGCACAATAACCTTGTCTAAGTAAACAAAAAGAAAAAGAAGAATAGAAAGCGCATCCAAGTAATCAAAATTTTCCATTGCCATTACAATCAAGCCAGTCGATTAGAAGCACAAAATAAGGCTTTACTTCACCACAAAAAAAAGTCATGCTTCGTCAATATTGTGAAAAAATAATAATAAAAGAAAAAGCCCATAGAAGCCAAAGGCCAAAAAAAACAAAGGGGCAAAATGCCTGGTAGGAAACCCACTAAGGGGGCTACGCAAAAGATAGGGTCAACCCAGTAGGACACCCGAACAAAAATAAAAGGGTAACCTAGGTAAAAATTAGGGTTACAAAATAAGGTCCGCTAGGATTCCCTAAACAAAAACAAAAAGAAGGAACCTAGACAAAAGTTAGGGCCAAAACACAATATCCTAGTTCGAAAACCCAAAGGGCGATCTAGGGAATGGAAAGCAATGGAAATAGGCTAAGGCGCAAATACAAAAAGGGGAAACGTTTGCTTAGATAAGAGCTTAAACACCTAGGCCTAACCCTAGCCAGCCATTCTTACAAAAACCTTTTTCTAAATAAAAATTAAAACACAAGCCATTGAATTTTCCCTTTTACTTCTTTTTTCTTGACCCTCACAACATTATTCTAACAATTAATTTGGGAATATGGAGGCGTATAGTCAACAAGAGGATTAAAACCCCTAAAGTGAAGAAAAAGGGGACACTAACATGGCCAAGTGTGCTCTACCAAAAAGAAGATAGAAAAAGAAAAAGAAAGAAAAAGAAAATTATTCTTCGGTCACAAGAAGTCCGGAATGGTACAATCGAGTACAGCAGAAGGAACGCAAATCAGAGGACACCCGTCGCTACAAGACATGTCAGCTAAATCCTTCTGAAAAACTAAATGAAATAGGCATTATAGGACATCAAACATGAAAACATTGCATGCATAAAATGTTTTTGAACAAGGTCCTATTTTCTTCAAAAAAAAAAAAAACTTCTCAAAATCGAGATCGCCTCCCCATATGTCCATACTGTCATCTCGATTTTCAGCAAAACGAGACCGCCGTCTCGACCAACATGACCGCCGTCTCGACTTGACCAAAAACGAGACCGCCTTCTCGCTTAAGGCCAAAGTCGAAATCGCCGTCTCGAGGTTCCAAACGGCCGTCCCGAGTAACGCGAAATCGAGACCGGCGTCTCGACTTCCCAGACGGCGATCCCGAATATGGAAAAATGTTCTATAAATAGAGGGGCCCAGGGGGGGTCTCCAACACCCTCTCTTGCACTCCTACCCTCCTTTCTCTCACTTTCAAGCACCCTACCGTCAAAATGCATCGTGGAGACTAATCTAGAAAGAGAAGAGGCCCTAGTAGCTCCTCATCTCCCGCTACGCAGGATCCCACATAGCTTTCGCCACTGCACCAGGCCCGCCTAGAGCACATCCGGGGGTATACCTGGCACCCCATGCTGAGATTTGACTTCGGCATCCTCGCCGAATTCGGGTAGGAAGACGACATCCGCTCCCACATCGACAACATAGGGTGGCGCTTCCTCCTCCAGTCTCCACCTACCCACGTCTACCCTCAGGCGGTGTTAGAGTTCCTTGCCTCCATCTCCTACTCTGAGACCCCCTCCATGGTACCGAGTCTCCCACCGACAAAAATGGTGACGTACTTCATAGGTGGGATGTACCGGACCACCACCCTGGACGAGTTCAATGTGTCCATTGGATTCGTCCAGCCCGAGGACGTTCTGACTCGGGACTACCAGGAGGTCATCTGCGCACGCCCCACTACCCTCACCGCCGACGAAATCTGGGAGGAGCTGACCGGGGCACACACCCTGCCAACACTGATGAAGGGCTCCGCACTTCCCCCTGCTCTTCGCATCTGCCATAAGCTGCTGGCTGGGACTGTCCACAGGCGGAAAGAAAGTCAGGGTAAAGTTACCCTCCCGGACCTCTTCGTCCTCTACTGCATGAGCCAGAGGCGCCAGTGCAACCCTGACTATTTCTTCCTGAAGGCCCTCAAGGACTTTGGGAGAGATCCTGTGGGAGCCGTCCTCATGGCTCCCCTCATCACCCCGCTGGCAGAAAACTGGGGGTGCAGTGGCAGGGAAGAACTGGCCTCCAGCCTCCGACCCGAAACCATCAATGGGTCGGTCCTGGTCAGCATGGGGATGCTGCTACGCTAAGGGACCCGGTTGATCCTCCACCCCTCACTAGACATAACTTTGGATCTCCGGGATCTCGTAGCAATGCACGATCTCCTGACACCTCCCGAGTTCCAACAACAACAACAACAACAACAACAACAACAGTACATGGACGACTTTGCTGGCATTAACCACAACATCTACGATCTGCGCCAACAATTCGACCAAATGTCCATGAGACAAGAGAAAATATCCCAAGGCAAGATGCCTTTGACACGAGGTTGGAGACATTCGGCCAATACCAAGAGGGAATAAGGTAGGACCTAGTGACATTCCGACAGGAGTACCTCGACGAAGCCCAGGATCAAGAAGAATTCCGAAGGCATATGTACCAACAATTCCCCTCTTACGTATCGTCTCCAGACTCGAGTCCACCACATTAGGGATAGTGCTTAGAAAATAATCTACTGTAATAAATCCCTATCATAAATAAAATTTCATTTCATGCATTTTCCTCTCCTTTTCAAAAAAAAGTCAACGTAACAAAAAGAAACTAAGAGTAAAAAGACTTACGCTAAAAAAAGCCAAAATCCAAAATCGCAAGAAAAAAGAGATAAAACCGCGGAAAAAGGCAAGATTAAAACAAGTTAATCACCTTGACCAACAAATTTTGATGACCAAGCAAGAATCGAACAACAAAGAAAACAAGACTACCCCACAACCAGCGAAGTCGGATGACCACTACCAAAAGATGAAAATCAAAGAATCCCCAGCAACCAACAAGCTGGATGAACACTAACAAAATCCCCGGCACAATCCGGACGACCATTCCCAGAAAAGACAAACAAAGACAAGAGAACGCATCTCAACGCTCGGTGCATGAGCCACCCGAGCAGTAAGCCGCCACCACCACCATTCCTACGCATTGGACTGTACTAGCCTGATAGGGGGTTCATACCTATCGACCTGCACACACGGTGCGCCTGATCTGCGCTCAAGCCGGATCAGTAAGTCGCAACCACCAGCTTGATGGGGGGGGGGGTTCATACTCATCCAGTCCTACGCAGTGGACTGTACCAGCTTGATGGGGGGGGGTGGTTTATACCCATCATCAACCGAAGGATCGACTACCGTCAGAAGGAGTATCCTGAGGTTCTACCATGTGTCAACCGAAAGGATCGGCTACCGTCAGAAGGAGTATCCTGGAGGTGCACAACACAATTTTCCCCAGAAGATCAACCATTGCAAGACGGGACGTCCGAAGGGTAACCGGGCAAGAGGGTCAACTCCTTTACCTTCCAGCCGATCTTCTTGGCACGACAAGCCAATAGTCGACTGGTTAGGTAAAGGGGGGGGGGCAGCTGTAGACCCCAAATCTTGCCCGACCTCATAATAAAGGCCAGAAGGCCTCCTATTTGAAGATTGATGAAGCCTAAGAAGCCATTAGGAGAGACTATTAGGCCCCATACTAGGATAGGAAGGATTTTTTGTATTAAAATAAGGATTTCACCTTCAGGGATCGAGACCGCCGTCTCGCCACCTGCGAATGGCGAGACCCCCTTCTCGTTTGGCGAGACGGCCTTCTCGCCATTTTTGCAAGGAGAGACGGCCATTCTGAATGGCGAGACGACCGTCTTGACCTGACAGACGCAAATCCCTATAAATAGCGAGCACTCCCCCCTCATTTCACACAGATCTTCCACTTTCCCTTCTACAACTTCTTCAAATTCTCTTCCTAGAACCCCTTCGAAGCATTTCTAGAGTTTCTGAGAGTTCTTTAGAGTTTTTATAGCATTTTCGAGATATTTCCGGCGTTGTAAAGAACGAAGGGCTGCCAAAACGCACCCTAATTTTCAAGAGTGTTAATAAAAAGCTTGCCTCAGAGGTTTCTTCATTCTCTCTCTCTCTCTCTCTCTCTCTCTCTCTTACAGTCTTTATTTTTATGATTAAATTGCATGATAGACATTAGGGCCATGTAGTCGTTATTTTAATTCCGTTAATAAAAGGGTAAAAGCGTCTTTTCAATAAGTTTATTTATAAAATAGCTGGCCTATCATAGGGAACCCGAAAGGGGCGTCGTAAGGGAACTAACACTTCCCTTACACGTAACTAACTCCCTTACCTAAACTCTGGTTTTAACGACCAAAGTTGGTTTTCGAAAACCAACACCTTTTTACTCCTTTTTTCGATGTTTCTGGTAAAAACATTGGTGGCGACTCCATAAGAACCCTTCAAAATTAGTTCTTGGGTTAGCCCGGTTATCGGACAATCCAAGAACACCTTTTCGAAAACCTCGCCCCTAGGTTCAGCCCGATTATCGGACAACCTAAAGGCGTTGTAACCACATCCATAAAAACACAAAAAATGGAAAGTCAGAACCATCGCGTCGCTCCGACCGCCTCGTTTTGACGGCAGCGACACATGTCCTTTCCCCTACGAATCAAATAAAGTTGTACCTTAGAGATACAGGGAATCTTCACCAATAAAGGAGGATATCTCCAATATAGCCGGCATTGGGGGTATGACTAGAAGTGGAAGGGTCTACTCCCCCAAGGACTTACAAGAGGATGCCCCCTGTAGACCCCAAATCTTGCCCGGTCTCACAATAAAGATCAGAAGACCTCCTTTTCGAAGATGGGCGAAGCCTAAGAAGCCACTAGGAGAGACTATTAGGCCCCATACTAGGATAGGAGGGTTTTTTGGCACAAAAATAAGGATTTTCGCCTTTTGGGGTCGAGACCGCCGTCTCACCTTGCACAAGTGGCGAGACCGCCGTCTCGTTTGGCGAGATGGTCGTCTCGACCTTGTCAGACGAGACGGTCGTCTCGACCTGACAGGCACGAATCCCTATAAATAGGGCCTCCCTTCCCCTCATTTCTCACAGCTTTCTCACTCTCTCTCTAGTCACATCAATAGTTTCTCTCTCTAGAATCCCTCCAACGCATTTTCGGAGCTTCTGAGTGTCTTTAGAGTGTTTTTTAGAACGTTTCGAGAGGTTTTTCGACGCCGTGTAGAGTGAAGGGCTGCCGCAAAGCACCCTATTTACAAAAACTAATAGAAAGCTAGCTTCGGAGGTTCCTATTTTCTCTCTCTATCTTGTATCGCATTATTTAAATTACGCAATAGACATTAGGGCCATGTAGTCGTAATCTTTAAATTCCGCAAAATAAAAGGGCAAGAGCGTATTTTTCCGATTTATTTATTAACAGAAAAGCTGGCCTGTCATAGGGAACCCGAAAGGGGCGTCGTAAAGGAACTAACACTTCCTTTGCGCATAACTAACTCCCTTACCCAACTCTGGTTCTAATGACCAAAGTTGGTTTTTCAAAAACCAACGCCTTTTAAACCCTTTTCTGATGTTTCCGGTAAAAACATCGGTGGCAACTCCAGACAACCCTTCAAAACTAGCTCTTGGATTAGCCCAGTTATCGGACAATCCAAGAGCGCCCTTTCGAAAACCTCGCCCTTAGGTTCAGCCCGGTTATCGGACAACCTAAAGGCGTTGTAACCACCAATAAAAAATGTGAAAAACAAGAGAGTTGGAAACCATCGCGTCGCTCCGATCGCCCTCGTTTTGACAACGGCGATAGATGGCGACTCCACTGGGGAAGCCTAGAGAGTTGATCCCATTTAGTGATGGGCCAGCTGAAAAATAAATAAACCAAGAAAATAACGCTCTTGCCCTAACTTGTATTATAACATGTTTTATTGTTTGGCTTTAATAACTGTTGTCTGTTTATACTTACGCAATTGTTTGAAATACAAACTGTACACAAACCTTTGCACACAACAGTTCCCTCTATACCCAGGGGCAAGTGAGAAAACCATAGGGAGTGGGTGGTAGGTACGGTTCGCTGTAGTGATGGCCTTGTGCCCACCGGTGTGATCGGAAACCACCACTCAAGGTGATAACCTTCCTCTTTTGGCACAAAGACTGACTATGGCCTTAGTGCTAAGCATGGTCGGAAGGCTGGAGAGTGGGGACCCTATAATAGGGGCACCTTGGGGGCCTTAGCCTTGGTGAGGATAGTTAGAACCTACCTTCGCCAAATCACTTTTCTGCAGGGAAACCCTACCTCATGGTAAAAACGAATTCTCGCCTGTTCGCGGATGATCGAATTGTGTGTGCATATGTTTGTTGCATTTGTATGTTGCATAGCATAACCAAACAACAAAAGAAAAATCACAAAAAATATCTTTACAATAAACACCCTTATCTCAGACAGTCTGCCTTTTAGCTAGCTTGGTTTCAAGTTCTTTGCAAGCTAAGTAGCCACGCAGTTCCGACAGAAGAGATAAGGGACGCTAATTATTCTTTCGCATAAAGCCATATTTTTATCTCGGACAGTCTGCCTTTTAGTTAGCCTGGTTTCAGGTTCTTTGTAACCTAAGTAGCCACGCAGTTCCGACAGAAGAGATGAAAGGCTATAAAATAAACAAATATACAAAAAAAATCAATCAAAACGTCTGACAAAGTCGTATCATATTCATCACGTCATGAGTAAAGAAAAACCAAGAGAGAAAATAAAAAGTGAGAGCGCATTCAGCATCATTTAAATAAGAATCTCTCATGCATAAGCATATCCATGTTAGTTTAAGCAAACAACATGCATTACTAAACCTTTTTCGGGCATTCTAGAAAGTGGCTGGTCTTCTCCCCATCCGAACTCGTGCGCAAAAAGGAAAGGCAATGGAAAACTTAGAGGAGCAAAATCGAAAGCTCACTGCGGAGGTCAATACCCTCCGCGAGCAAGTGGCCCAACTAATGGAGGTCGTTCGCCAGGGTCAGAGTAAGGGCGAAGACCAAGCTGAACACATCCCTCACCATGAGGAAGAGGAAGAGGAGTACTTCTATGACGGGAAGGATGCTAAGACTGCACGCATCCTTACCCTAGAGGTATCTAAACAACAACTCTCCGCCCTGGAAGAAAGGTTGAAGGTAGTGGAGGTGCACAACTTTGACGTTAAGGAGGTGGCGGACATGTGCCTGGTGAATAACATCCATTTCCCTCCCAAATTCAAAATTCTGGACTTCCCCAAATACGCCCGGATGACCTGCCCAAAGAACCATCTTACGATGTATTGTCGTAAGATGGCCGCCCATGTTGAGAACGAAAAACTCCTAATCCATTGCTTCTAGGAGATTCTGGCGGACACAGCTCTCAATTGGTATATGCAGCTAGAGAGAGGGCAGGTCCAGAGCTGGAAACAACTGGCTGATGCTTTTCTTCGTCGCTACCGATACAACATTGATCTGACCCCCGACAGGTCAGATCTCAAGACTCTGAGTAAAAGGAGCGACGAACCCTTCAAAGCATACGCTCAAAGATGGAGGGAAATGGCAGCCCAGATAGAGCCCCCTTTGACGGATAAGGAGACAGTGGCTATGTTCATAGATTCACTAACTGGAGCGTACTACGACAAGGCAATAGCCAGTACCTCCAACCTTTTTTCGGACATAGTCACTGTGGGTGAAAGAGTGGAGCAGGGACTGAGAAGCGGGAAGATAGCACAGTCTTCCCAAGCTGGTGTCTCGTTCAGGAAGCCTGCTGGCAAGAAGAAGGATGAATCTGTGCATGCGATCAACTTTGCCACTCCTTCTTCTGCCCCACCAACGGCCAGGAATCCTCGCAAGAAAGAGAGGAAGTTCACTCCAATCTCCACTTCCTATGGGATGCTGCTACCTCAATTGTTGGAGGCCAAACTTCTAACCTGCGTTCCTCCCAAGAAGCAGCTGGAGCCTCCCTACCCCGAATGGTATAAGCCAAGCGAGAAATGCGCTTACCACTCGGGTTCACCCGGACACTCTACAAAAAATTGCTTGACCCTTAAGTATCGGGTTCAAGAATTAATCGATGCCGGGTGGATAACTTTCGATGCCTCTGCTTCCGATGTCGACGCCAAACCTCTGTCGAAGCCAGAGTAGCAGAAAGGGAGGACTGGGAGGATCAGCCATAGGGTGTCTGTTTTTTTAGCTTTTCTCTATATCTCCTGCGGTCCCCGCCCGTGGCCGCAGGAATTTTGATTAAAAGGGCTTGAACATACATTTTCATTCTCTTTAATACACGAGGCATTTTGTCATATTCATTCTTTTCCCTCTTCTATTTATTATTCTTTCAAAGATAAATTGAATAATAAAATCTATGACTAAAACAGAACCTAAAACACATCATGTCTGTGATTGATGAATCTCTATGGACCCCGGAAACCGAAGGCGAATGGGTCGAGTCCAACAGTGAGCAGGAGACCATCTCTCCAGACATGCAAAGAATGCTGGAAAAGGAAACACGCATCATACAACCGCATCAAGAAGAAATAGAAACTGTTAATTTGGGACAAGGAGACGATGAAAAGAAGGTGAACATCGGCACCCAAATAGAAAGTAGCATAAAAAGGGGATTGATACAGCTCCTGAAGGAATATATAGATGTATTCGTTTGGTCTTATCATGACATGCCTGGGCTCGACACGAGTATAGTGGAACATAGATTACCATTGAAAGAAGGGTTCCGACCTGTGAAACAAAAACTCAGGAGAATCAAACCGGATTGGTCCCTGATGATCAAGGAGGAGGTACAAAGGCAACTGGACGCCAATTTCCTGGTAGTTTCTAAATACCCAGAATGGTTGGCCAACATAGTACCTGTCATCAAGAAGATCGGGAAGGTCAGGGTATGTGTGGATTATAGGGACCTCAATCGAGCAAGTCCAAAAGATGACTTTCCCCTACCGCATATAGACACGCTAGTAGACCATACTGCTACCAATACACTTTACTCCTTCATGGACGGGTACGCTGGGTACAACCAAATTAAGTTGGCTGTCGAAGACAGAGAAAAAACCTCCTTCATCACACCATGGGGTACCTTTTGTTACCGAGTAATGCCCTTTGGACTCAAGAATGCAGGGACTACTTATCAAAGGGCTATGGTCACAATGTTTCATGACATGATCCACAAGGAAATAGAGGTATATGTGGATGACATGATTGCCAAGTCCAGAAATGAGATGGACCACATTCAATATCTCAAGAAGCTTTTTGACAGACTCCGGAAGTACCAGCTTAAATTAAACCCGGCAAAATGTACTTTCGGAGTACGATCAGGAAAACTATTGGGGTTCATTGTCAGCAAAAGAGGAATCGAAGTGGATCCTGACAAAACCAAGGCAATTTTGGAAATGCCCCCACCAAGTACGGAAAAAGAGGTCAGAGGTTTTCTAGGCCAGATCAACTACATTGCCCGTTTCATCGCGCAGTTGAAGGATAAATGTATACCCATCTTTAAACTGTTGCGCAAAAATCAACCAACGGTGTGGAATGAAGAATGTCAACAAGCATTCGATAAAATCAAAACATGCTTAACCAATCCGCCAGTATTGGTACCACCCGTTGAAGGGAGACCTCTCATCCTGTACTTGTCAATACTTGAAGAGTCCATGGGATGTGTGCTCGGCCAACATGACGAAATAGGGAAAAAGGAATGAGCCATTTACTATCTCAGTAAGAAGTTCTCAGATTATGAAACTCGTTATACACCATTCAAAAAAACCTGTTGCACATTGGTGTGGGTCACTCAGCGTCTCCGACAATATATGGCTCGGCACACAACATGGTTGGTCTCCAAAATGGACCCAATCAAGTACCTCTTTGAAAAGCCCATTTTAACTGGAAGAATAGCTAGGTGGCAGGTTCTCCTCTCAGAATTTGATATCATTCATGTCACCCAGAAAGCTATTAAAGGAAGTCCCCTAGCGGATTATCTAGCCCATGGATCAACAGACGAATACCAGTCCTTACAGGATGACTTTCCCAACGAACATATTATGCACATCGAACACGAAGAGACCAAAGAAGAGGCATGGACCATGTTCTTCGATGGGGCCTCAAACATGCTTGGACACGGGATAAGAGCTCTTTTGATATCCCCCGAAAAGAAACACATCCCTGTAACGGCCAGGCTTAATTTCGATTGTACCAACAACATGGCCGAATACGAAGCATGTGCGTTAGGGATCCAAGCGGCTCTAGATTATGGGGTTACTAAGCTCAAAATCTTTGGTGATTCATCCCTTGTCATTTATCAACTCAAAGGTGAATGGGAAACCCGCAACTCAAAACTAATCCCATATCTAGAGTATATCCAGGATTTAGTTTCAAGAATGGAAAGTGTCACCTTCTAGTATATCCCCTGGGAAGACAACCAATGTGCTGATGCCCTCGCCACTCTATCATCCATGTTTGCCCTAGATCAAGAACATGAAATGCCGATCATCCAAGTTAAGCTGCATGACAAGCAAGCTTTTTGCATGACAGTAAATGGCGAACACGACCAAAACCCCTAGTACCATGATATCAAGCAATATCTCATGAGGGGCGAATATCCCGAAGGAATCAGCAACAATGATAAACGAACCATTCGTAAAAGGGTCGTAGGGTTCACGTTGATTGAAGGAACCCTCTACAAAAAGAGTCCCGATTCCACTCTCTTAAGGTGTGTGGACCAAGAAGAAGCCTGAACCTTGATAAAAGAAATCCACAAAGGAACTTTTGGGACCCACGCACCTGGACATGTCATGGCCAAAAAGATTTTAAGGGCAGGATACTTTTGGTCCACAATGGAAACCGATTGTCACCAGTATGCCAAAAAGTGCCACAAATGCCAAATTTATGCCGATAATATTAACGTATCGCCCGCACCACTCGGTACCCTGGCTACACCCTGGCCATTCTCTATGTGGGGCATGAACGTCATTGGACCCATAGAACCTAAAGCATCCAATGGCCATCGCTTTATCTTGGTGGCCATTGACTACTTCACCAAATGGGTTGAGGCAAGCATCGTATGCACATGTGACTCGGAAAGTGGTGACCACCTTCATCAAGAAAAATATTATATGTCGGTACGACATCCCTCATA